>JAGFMF010011696.1:4846902-4901724 GCA_019455555.1 Galemys pyrenaicus
GATTTATTTAATTATATTTGACATCATTTGTAGTCCCCAGGGGGTACCCACCACCATTTCACCCGTGCACCATCACCTCAGTCCCTTGTGCTCTTTCTGACAGGCTCGTTCTTAAGCACAAATCTAATCTCCAAACCATCTTGAAAAATCATGCAGCCAACTCACTTTGCCCCACTTTTCTTTATCTGGCAGTTTGGTAATGATAATACCACATCTCATGGATGTTTGAAGGATTAAATGTTATAATGTATGATACACCTGATCCAAGTCTGGCTGGCTCCTGAAAGGGAGCAGCAAATACTAACTGGCATAGGTCACAAAGCCTTGTTTTCCACAGCAGGTTTGTTCCTAAGATCTTCCTGTAAATAGGAACTTATTTTCCCTTTTAGGGAACTTAAAAGTCTCTCACAATCTTTATCTTTCCTCCTGTAAAAGAAGCAACTTCACCTGGAAATGGCTATTTCTACTTCAGTCTGTCTCCCAGCTCTCTCAAGCAGCTAATGATCTTTAAAATGCTTAAATACACCAGATGAAATAACTTTGAAATAATTACTTTGTAATGTAAATAATCCAAACTATTTGCCTGGAAAATCTCAACTTTGCGTCTCAAGTATCATTGAGCAGATTTTACTTCCTTGTTATCAAGAGAATTAACCAGACTACTCTTTGAACTCTGTAAGAATAGCCTTTCAAACAATTTAAGAGTGCTTTCCAAAGAACTGAATATATACAGGAAGCCTAGGTTGGACCTGGACAGAAAGACAGAAGGAGAAACCTGGGCATTTTTTATTCTCCAGGGCTTTGCCCTTTCTGAATCTGGAAATGCCAGGCTAACTTTTGTGTTCTGAATGAAGCTAGTGACCTTGCTTATCTTCTGCCACCTTTAGGCCACAAGTATCTCTTCCCTTGGAATTTCAACGCTGCATAATGGTCACTGCAGTTCAGGACAAGTGACTTATCCTCTTGTGTAGGAGTTCGCTCCATAAAAATGTGCTTCTGAGCTTGTTTTTTAAAGAAAAAGTCATCCAACGCAAAGTTCCAAAGGGACATTAGGAAATCAGTACTCTTTACTTAGAGATGGATGCATTGCAATGCTAAAAGTTGAACTCCAGCTAAGGTGAAGTACTTAGAGAATTATGGATAAAATGATAATAAGTTCAATTTCTCAGGTTCATTCTAATATTCCTGAAATACATTTAGAGACTCAAAACTTTGGAAAAATGATTTTCTTTCTATACTGAAGTATCATTTCTTTTTCTTTCTTTCCTTCTCTTAGCCTGACCCATTGATATACTAACATACTGACCTCATATTCCCAAAGTTGCTTAGCTGGGAAAAGTTGGCATAGCTAGCACAGAGGATTTCATTATAAAATACAGAGGAAAAGTTTGTAGAACTCTCACTAATTATTCTCTCAGTACTCCTGGGACATATTGACCCCCCAAAAGGGGACGGGAGGAATAGTCAAAGTAGGAAAGTTATATGATAAAGCAAAGACTATATCTATGTTTGTATGCAAAAAAGAAAAAGAAAACCTGAACAACTCGGCTTATGTTTCTGGGAAGACTTTTTTTTTTCTTTTTTGTTTTTATCATCATTTTCAGAGGGAAAAGAGACTGGTGAATTAGCTTGCTGATAGTCTGAACTATCTGGAGAGGCCATGTGTAACAAAAGTAATGAAAAATAAATTAAAATTAGTTTTTAAAAATGGATAGTAACTAGGCCCTGGCACTCAGTTCGCATCTCAGCACTGTACCCACACCACCTGTCAGTCCTCGTGCTAGGGAGGTAGGTGCTACCCACTCAACGTTCAGTTAGTCCAACTTAACAGAAAAGGAAAGGGACGTGAGGGGGTTAAGTAACTTGCCTATATGAATTAAATTCCCCTAAATTCATGTCAAAGCCCTAAGCCTCAATGTGACTGTGTGTAGTTCATGGGTGTAATTAAGATTAAGTGAGTTCATGGGGAAGAGACTTTAATCTGATAGGATTGGTACCCTTATAAGAAGAACAGACATCAGAGTTCTCTCTCCTCTCTCTGTCTATGTCTGTCTGTCTGTCTGTCTGTCTGTCTGTCTCTCTCTCTCTCTCCTTCTCTGCCACATCAGAGCACAGAGAGAAGGAGACCATCTACAAACCAGGAAGAAAGGCCTCACCAGAAGCCAACCCTGCTGTTGCCTTGATCTCAGATTTCTAGTTCCCAGAGCTGTGAGAAAATAAATAAATATCTGTTGTTTAAGCACCTGTCCAGTATTCTGTTATGGCCAGAGAGCTATTAGCTTGCCCAAAGCAGGTAAAGTGTAACACTTGGAACCACACCCAGATGCCAGGCTCCGCTTCTTAAACCTCTTCCTGACACTGTGCAGTGAGGGCCCTGGGCAGCAAGTAACAGGATCTCTGGTTTCAGCTCTTGTTCAGCTCCCTCTGCAGAAGTTTTGTTTTCATTGCCTGCAGCAATGGGGCCCTGAGCACTTTTCTTTAAACTCCTGTTTCCATCTGTAAAATGGAGGAAATAAGTCTCTACCAGTAAAGACCAAATGAGATAAGAAATATACAATATTTTGCAAACTGTAGATCGCATTGTAAATCTCGATATACACGGACTTGTGCGATAAAGGATAATGACCCCATAACTACTTACCCACATGGAATCATTTCCAGAGAATCTCCCCTAGAATCTCAGAGACTTCTGGTTGGACAGCTAACAAACAAAAAATGGGTTGGAATGGGAAGTGGGGGGAAAAGATTCAGAAGAGGGGATGTAGACTTAAAAGAAGGGTAATGCTCTTTTCTCCTTTTCGACATGATATTTTACTTTGTGTCTTTGCAATAGTCCTGATAAAACCCATGAGATGATCTATTTTGGATTTGATTCCATTTATTTAATTGAATTAAATAATGTTGACCACCTGCTGTGGCCATGTGCTAGGTGCTGTGGGGAAAAGTAAACCATGGTCACTGTCTTCAGAAACCTACAATCTAATAAAAAAAAATTACAAAAAGGAATATGGAATAGTGGGAGGAAATCTGGACTTAAAGTCAGAAGACAGACTCCAGGCCTCTGCATGCCCACTCCTGACCAGGACCATTCTCAACGTGCCCCTCACCACCAGCCACCAGCACCTGTAGCTCTTACCATCCTTTGATGCTCAGGAAAGCCTTTCCTGACTTTCTTTCTTTCTTTCTTTTTAAGATTTATTTATTTATGCATACAAGACCTGGGTATAAGTCAGAGGCACAGGGGTGAGAGGATTCACCAGAGACAGAGTGGGGAGCAGAACAGGCAGACTGACTGAAACACACTGCTGAGGGGAGCAGCAGGAGAGGTCTGCTGTGCCATGTGTGTCACCTCCCTGGCCAGGGATTGAACTCAGCACTGCAGTGGCTACAGAACCCCACAGTGCAGTGCTCAACCCCTTGCATCACCAGGGAGGCCCTTTCTTGTCTTTCTTGACTCGGGCAAATCTCTATTCTACAATCCTGTTATAACTTTAGAAACCTGTCCTGCAGTTCCTAGCGTTAACAAATTTGGGACTTACGTATTTATTTGATTTTACTAATCATTATACCCCTCCCACCGCCCATGAATGAGCACTGTGGCTGGCTTAAAACCTGTGCTTCCGCAATTTATGAAGGAAGGAGAGAGGGACAGAAGAATGGGGAAACAATAGAAAGGAGGAGGAGGAAAGTCTTTGACATTTACCAGCTTACGAAGTTACGTGGTCTCTGTTATCTTCATCTATAAATCAGATATGACCATGTCCATTTTCCAAGATTGTTATGAGCATTAAATGAAATAATCAAGGAAATGATGTTTTATAAACTATGAAATGAATAGCATTTTGAATATAAGGCAGACTGCAAAAAGCATTCTTAGAGTGATGAAAACACTAAATGAAAGAAGAATGAAGGACAGGTGATTAATTCCCTCCAGCATTGAGGCTGAGATTAGATCAACAAAGACCCAATACAGAAGGTAGCACAGAGCTAAGGAATGACTAGGATTAATAAGTAGAATAGAGCACTTATTTTCTAGACTTACTCAGTAAAGTGTGTGTGCATGTGTGTATACAAACTGACTCCTCACCAGAATGTCATTCAGTAAGGACAGATATTTCTGTTTCTTTGCTTACAGCCATATTCCCAGCGTCTTGTATATGATCGGTATTCTACAAATATTTATTGAATGAATAAATAATTATGAATCAATAATATGAAGGAATGAAAGGATGGAGGAGATAAGGAATGTCACAAGAAGTGTTACGAGTACAGACAACACATAGACAGTGATGTTGACTTGGGAAGACTGGGATTCTAGAGACCAGGGAAGGAGGGAGGAAAGGAGGTAAAAGACCCAGGAAATGTGGACACAAATGCTGATGGCTATCCTGGGGGGCTAGTAGGATTAAGTCAAACTAAAACACTAACAGCTTTAGGTAAAACTGAAAGGAAAGCATGCCTCCCATTAAAACATGAAAATGAAATGTCTTGAGTCAAGTCTAATAACCAATCTGCACAAAATTCTCCTCTACACATCATGGGTCATTGACAACAGGTGACATACCATGACAGAGAAGGGAAAAATGTGTGTGTAATTATAATAAAGATGAAAACTATGGAAATCATCATGAGCATCTGAATTCGAAATGCCAATGAATGTAAATCATGTAATTTGCATAGAAATGTGGCATTGCTGCATTGATTAATATTCAGATATTGATTAATATTCAGAAGTAAATGAATAATGAATAAAATGCCACTTTTAAAATTATAAAATAAAAATGTAATTACTCTTATCTTTTGGAAAAACCGCACTCTTAGAGGTACTTAATAAGAGAAGGGGAACTGAAAATAAACTGATGTTAAAGACTTTGAGACAGTAATACATCATGACCTTCTTTTTTTAATGTTAAGAAATGACTACCCAATCAGCATCTGTGATAATGATCTGTAATCTTACCAGTGTGAGATTGATGATAAATACCAAGTACTGATTTTCTAATAACATGAAAAACAGATATACAACATATTTTCAGGTAGGAGTCTCTCCAGTCCAGTCATTGTCATATAATTCAAATTAAATATTTTAAGGTATCTGTTAATGCAAATCACCTAGCACCACACTTTTAAACTACCAGTGCCCAAAGCTTATTTTTATCTGAGGCTCAGATAAAGTATCTGAAATAATTGAGTTCTTGTCTAATTACATAATGACTAATTTAGAATCTCATTTATTTAGAGAGTCTCTGGCATAGCAAATCCATTTAAAATGACACGCAAGTGCAGGTAATTAAAAATTAAAGCTGAAATCAAGATGAAAAAAGCAAGATTAAAGCTGGCTTAGACTGTCTGATTAGTTGTGGAGGGCAGTGAAGTGGGAAAGGGACTTAGTAGACTTTCAAAGAGGCAGAAGATGGAATGCAACTCCTTGAGCACCAATGCTCTTTGAATTTGTTCAATGTATGTCCCACGGCAAAGCGGCATGTGCAACTTGGAGAGATGATCCGACTGAGCCTGAGTCAGTGACAGATTCTCAGTCCCAGTCACGGGAAGCTTTCCCCATATCTCCTATCCTGGAAGAGAATGCCTGGCCTCCTGAGTAATAGGGAGGACAAAGCATGAAATGAAAAAGGCCATTATACACAAATGCACCTAGTTTATGCCACGCCTTTCAGTATAGTAACCTCATGCAGCTGCTTGAGCATTAACACACACACAATCAAAATACTCTTTGCTAATAGCATTTGACCAGTTTGCAAATGACTTTCATATCTATACTCTTACTTTATCTCAAACCAGCCAAGATAGAACCAGCACTTTAACTGGACCCATTTTACAAATGGAGAAATTGAGGTCCCAATTGTTTAAGGAACCAACCGAAGGTGTGACATACCTAAAATGCTAGGACTAGAAGTAAAAAGTTTTTATTCCAAACCCAAAATGTACCATATTCCTATTTGTGGGCACTATTTCTTTTACTCTTTCTGGATTTTTCTTTCTTCTTCCTACCCTTCATTTTCCTTTTGCTACTTCTCTGTCTGCTCCTTTCATTTTTCTCCCTTTCCTTGCCTCTTAAGGAACTAAGCAAGCCAACTAGACTTGCCAGCCGACTAGACATCCTCAGTGCCTGAAAGGCACAAAGCTTTCTAGTTCCTCAGGTGTTTCTTTCTGACCCTTGATAACTCACTGTGGGGAGTGGCGGTAACATGCAGGGTAGAAGTAATTACATTTCCAAATCCCGTTTTCACTCCAGTTCACTGAAGTTCAATGGAGGGGGCTAATCTTTGAAAATTGCCCAAAGCTGTGGTTTTCCATGAGTTCTAATACTTTCACTCTGAACCCCAGAAAACAAAGCTATCCCTCCCCTTGCTCAAGTTAAGATCCTCAGCCTGTGTCCAGAAGAACCACTTAAAACATTTCGCCAAACCTGGATCATTCTTGAGACTTACAAATATATATTGACTGAGCCATAAAACAAATGTATGGGCAAATTCCTTTCCTAAGGACCAACTGAGCTCATAAATGGGGGTGATGATAACCTCGGGTACTGCTTCTCAAAGGATGGTCCCATATCTCAAAGGATGACATCATTTGAAATTTTACAAAAAGGGTTATTCTTAGACCCCAAGCCCCAATCTAAAGTGAATGGACTAGAAATTCTGGGGGTAGGCCCAGAAATTTGGGTTAGTTAATAAGCTCCCCAGATGATTCTGATGCTGGTGAAATTGGGGACCAGAGTCTCAGGACAGCTCCATGGGAACAGCCCTGTGCTAGTTCCTATGCTACATGACACAAAGGCTGATCAGGAGCTTGGGTAAAGTGTGTCCTTCTACAGGCCCCATTTCCTCACCCACCAACTGAAGAAGTCCTTCTTGGTGAGCACCAGGAGCTATTCTGTCATATGCCTTCTATCAACCTTGCTGACCATCATTATGGCTTGCTCTTGCTCCACAATAATCTTGCCCTCTTAAAGTCTCAGGACTCAGTTATCACCTGTCATGGTCCACGTGTCAGCTCGGCTGTGATATAAGACAGGTGGTGTTTGAAGCGACCAGGATCCAGAAACAAGTGGGGAGGCCAAAACCAGTGGAATAATTCAACAAAAATGAACTTTATTCAATTCCCAAGTTAACTGAAATCTATGCCCAGCTCTATTAGATTTCAGATTGAAATGTGGATTTGGGAGGAGTGAGGAGAACCAGTTATAAGACTTGTTGCTATTTTCCCTCTTGTTGCATTAAATAGAATGCTATCAAAAGAGATGGCTATATATCAAAAGAAACTAACATCCCAGCAAAAGTTGATTGATCAAAATTTTGCTTGTCATGCTGTTCATTGGGTTGACACAGTGTTACAAATACTTAGTATAAATCAGTCAGAAAGGGCCCTCCAGGGGACTATATTTTGACTCTTGGCAACAGGAATATCCACTTCAACATGTCTACCACCACACATTTATGAAATCTACCACATGCAGGAATTAGTGATACAGCAATTCATTAGTTAGACACAGTCCCTTTCCTTGTGTAACTGGTAGTCTAGCAGGAAAGATATACATTACCTTAGTATAATGATTGCTGCCGAGCAGCATTATCAAGGCAAATTCTCTAACATCAGGGCCTTCCTGTGTCATCAGGGAGCAGCAATGACTTTGAGGACAACATGGCAGTACTTATGTACCCTAACATGTGCACAGCTTGCCACAAACTCCTGCAAACAACCATGACTCTGAAATGAGCAATGGAGGACAGGAAGGATGCTCCCCTTCCCCACTCCCTTCCTCCAGAGTCACTCCAGTAGAGGGAAGCAGGGATAGACACGGAAACTTCAGGACACAGAGGGAAGGATCAGTGTGAGTGTTTTAGCTTGTAGTCTGATTTTACTACGGTGCACTAGCTGTTACTCGTAGTGATAAGCATGGTTATCATACCCTGCTTTAATATTGCAAAACTTTAAAAGGAAATGCCACTTGAAAGAAGTCTTCTTAATTAAGCCCCATCATACACAAATGACTGAATCCTCACTAAATAAATGTGAGGCTGTGATGGAAGCTGAAGCTGGTGCCTCTGCTTGCCTTGCGCTCATCTCCCTACAGCCATCCCATAACCATATGCCCAGGAAAAGGGTAGCCAGATACAAAAGCCGGTGCACACTTACTGTTGTCCTCAGCAGCACAACATCTGCTTCTTGCAAAGAACATGGGACACAGTTTGCCCACACGTGCCAGGCAGGTTTCCAGTAAAACACCAGAGGAAGGAGCCCAAGTGAGAAGATGGAGCCAGCAAGACAGAGGATTTGCCGGCAGCCTTGAGTCCGGTAGCCGAATATCTCCTGGAGCAGAACCAAAAGGACCCTGAATATTGGTTAAGCATAATAAACAATACAAGAGCAAACTATAATTTGTGTGCTGAAATTGAGGACAAAGAATAAAGAAAGGTGAGGGGTGGACAAGGCAAGAGGTATAAAGAGGAGGAAGATGTCTAAAGGGTTCTCTGATGCTAAGTGATGTCAGCACTTTTCCATGTGTCTGTTGGCTATCTTTATGTCTTCTTGCGACAAGTGTCTATTTAGCATTCTTGCACATTTGCTGGTTGGGTTGTTTGTTTTCTTGCTGAGTTGTATGAGTTTTATGTAGAATTGGGATATTAAACCCTTACTGAATATAAGATGTTTACATTTTCCCCATTTGGCAAGGTGTCTTTTCTGTTTTAATGACAGTTTCTTACATCGTACAGAAACTTTTTAATTTGATGGAGTTCCATTTGTTTATATTTTGTTCCTCTTGCTCTTAGAGACAAGCCCCCAAAGGCATCACTAAAGCCATTGTTGGGCAGTGTTTTGTGTTTTCCTCAATGCATTTTATGCTTTGGGTCTTACAATCATGCCTTTAATTCATTCTGAGTTAATGTTTGTGTAAGGTATGAAATGGTGATCTAGTTTTGCTCTTCTACTTGTGCTTGTTCATTTTCCAAACAGCATTTGTTGAAGACACTCTCCTTCCTCAAATGTATATTCTTGGTTACTTTGTGATATATTAAATGTTACAGATAAAGATTTGTGGGTTTATTTCTGGGCTCTCCATCTATTCCATTGATCTATATGCCTCCTTTTGTTCCAGTAGTGTACTGTTTTGATTATTATAGTTTTGAATATAGTTTGAAGTCTAGGAGTTGATACTGCCAGTCTTCCTCTCCTTTGTCAGAATTACTTTGGCTATTCAATGTCTTTTGTGGTTCCATATGAATTTCAGTAATGTTTCTTCTACTTCTTTGACGAATGCCACTGGACCTTTGATATGGATTTTATTGAATTTTGCTTTGGGCGAGGTGGCCATTTTAACTATGTTAATTCTTCTAATCCATTATCAGAGAATATCTTTTCTTTTTTTCTATTTTGTTTTGTTTTGTTTTTTAGCAAATGTCTTATAGTTTTTATTGTATAAGTCCTTCACCTCTATTGTTAAGTATACTCCAGTTATTTAATTATTTTTGTTTGTGATTATGAATGAGAGCAATTCAGCTCTTAGGCACCTAACCAAAGCGTGTGAAACCATCAATCAAAAAAGCTCTATCTTCTGCAATGTTTATTGCAAAATTATTTATGATAGCTGCAACATGGAAACAACCTAAGTGCTCACTGATAGCTGATTGGATAACAAAGATGTGGCATAGTCACACTGTAGAATACTATTTCATCCATATGGAGAGATGAAATACTGTCATTTACAACAAAATAAAAGGAATTCAAGGAAATTGTATGTCAAAAGCAAATGAGAATATCCAGATAAATATTGTACATTTACATAGTGGTTATTTAACAAGGCAAAATACTTATAAATACTAATGTACATTAATAAATGAAATGAGATTTCTGAGGTTCAGAGGGAATAAGAAGGGAGAAAGTCAAGAGGTATATAAGGATTTGGTGGGGAGACTAAAATTAAAAAGCTTCCATGAAATTTTAGGAACTACCATTAAAACAAAAAAGCATCCTGTCAAACAGTGGGGAGAATTATGCATCATAAATCCAAGCAGAGACAAGTATCTGAATTCAACAAAGAACACATATAGCTTAATAAGAAGCCAAATGACACAATCAACAAATGGGCAGAAGAGCTAAATAGACAGTTCTCCCAAGAAGACACACGGATGGCCAATAGGCATATGAAAAAATTCTCATCATCACTTATTTTTATCAGGGAAATGCAAATCCAAAGCACAATCAGATAACATCTCACACCTGTAAGAACAGCCCACATCAAAAAGAATAAAAAAAAATGAATGTTGCTGAGTGTGGAGAAAAAGGAACTTTTATGCATTGTTGTTCAGAATGTAGACCAGTCCAACTTCTATGGATAATAGTATGGAGGTTTCTCAACACATTATAATATATCTACCATATGAGCCAACAATCCTGGGTATCTACAGGAGCATACAAAAACTAATACTAAACATCTATTAAAAAATATATGAAACCTTGTCATTTTCAACATCATAAGTTAAATTAGTCAGCTGGAAAAGACAAGTACTGGATGCTTTCACTCATGTGAAATATAAAGAAATAAGGCAAAAGAAGGCAAAAACTAAGCCCAAACAAATCCTCGAATTCTGACTCCAGAGCAGAGATTACCAGCAGGGGAGGTGGGTGGGAGCAAAGACTGGAGGAAGTCCAATGGACTCTAACTATGGTGGTGGACGTAGTGTGGTCATATACTTTTGGAGAGGGGTCAACCTCCTAAAACATATTGTAGCCCAATGCTACCTGAATTTTAAGAAAAGGAAATAGATACATAAGCAGAAACTCAAACACACCAAAAATCAGCTATAAAGCACCAGGAGACATCTACAAAATAATCCAGAAACTAACCCAACCATCTAGTAAGCTGAAAATCATATACTAGGGTATTTTCACACAATGGGATTTTATATATTTCACTTCAAACAAATCTAGAAACACCCAACAACATGAATGACAGTAACATAATATTTCATGAAAAAAAGTGAACACAAAGTGTGATAACCTCTTCACAGGGGTGTAGAGTCACCACATTATCTTGTGTGGGGTCATCACAATGTCATAAAGAATTAAATGACTAAATTAATACAACATAGCATGGGCAAATTATAAGAGGAGGTCCTGAACCAGGGGTTACAGATAACCTAATTGTGGGCATCTGAAATTTTAGAACAAAAGAAATATTCACCCAGTGTGAGTCAAAATACCCCCGTTTTAATGAACAGGTATGTTCCCAGGTTTGCTGGAGTCTCTCATGCTCTATTTACTTCGCAGTGCTGATGCTGTATGTCCCAGGCCACGTCTCATGTCATCCCAGTCTTGCTCATAGCAATTACAGCCTCACCCTGTAGGCCAGTGTTTCTCAAGCAAGGGTGATTTTGCCTACTCCCCCCCACCCAAACCATACCCCCCACACCCCACTCCTCCACTAGACATTTGGCAAGGGCTGCATATATTTTGGTCACTCTCAACTGGTGAGAGATATTTATTACAGGCATCTGGTAGGAAGAGGTCAAAACATCCTACAGTACAGAACACAACTGCCCCTAGACATAAAATTATACACCATCTGGCCCACAGTAGTGCTGAGGACAATAAGGGCCTTTATGTTTCCTGCGCCTAAACTAACCAGGTTCTAGGCCCTAATGCCTCAAATGCCATCCTCAGCGCACAGGGAAGAGTTAGAAATATTTTATGTTTTAGTCCATGGTTAAAAAACAACAGAGGGGCCTCCCTGGTGGCCTAGGGGTTAAGTCTCAGCGCTAGCACTACTATGGCCTGAGTTCAATCCCTGGCCAGGGAACTGACCATACATGGCACAGCAGACCTCTCCAGTCTTACCTGCTGCTCAGCAGTGCTTTTCAGTAAATCCCCCTGTTCTGTTCCCCACTCTATCTCTGGTGAATCCTTTCACCATCCCCCCCACCCCCAACACACCTTTGGCCTATACCAGCTCTACTACACAAAAATAAATAAATAAAATCTTTAATTTAAAAAAAAAGCAGTACTCATATTTAACGGAGAATGATCACCAAGGGCAGTAGCAGCCACAATAACTCATTTTGCAAATGAGGAAACGGAGGCATTGAGAGGGAGAGAATTCAAGTGTGCCCTGTACCTGCCTCCTCCCTCCCACCCTCAGCCCCAGTCACTCACTCATATCTCACTCTGCCCAGGCCACAAGGACTGGACAGGGCCCTTCAACTCACACAGCCCTGACAAGTGTCCACTTCATGTAGATTAGCTGACAAGTTGCCACCCTGTTCAGGGTCCTTTAAATGTCTCCTTTTCTGGGCCCTCCCTGGTGGCACAGTGGGTTAAGCAATGCACCATGAAGCAAACCGCAGCCATTACAGCACAAGTTCGATTCCTGCTGCTGGCCAGAGAGGTGACCCACATGGCGCGGCAGACCTATCCTGCCTTGCCGGCTACTCCCCTCAGCAGTGTATTTTGGTCCATCTGCCTGTTCTGCTCCCCGCTCTTTCTCTGGTGGATCCTCTCACCTCTGGCACTTCTGGTCTGTACCCCAGTTCTTATATGAATAAAAAAATAAAAATATTAAAAAATAAATGTCTCCTTTTCAGAGAGTTCTTAGTCTCCTAAGGAATTAAGTTCCTGATCTCATATATACTTTGTAATATTTTGTTGGTGTTTTCAAGTTTCAGTTGACATTTTGGCTTGCTTTTCTAACTGTTGCTCCTTTGTGTTGCCCACAAGAATTTAAGTTCCATTTGTTTAGGATCCACTAAACTGTGTTTCCTCCAATACTGTTCAACCAGTACATAGGTTAATCTACATGAAGTGGACACTCAATCAATAACCTATTGAGTGAATGACCTAAAGGAAATAAGGAATGAACAAGGTCGTAAAGGGTGAAAGACTAGAAATGAATGAACTGTTACTGTCTTTATTCCGGACGCAACAAAGTTTAGCTGTACTCTTTTCCTGGACTCTCTACAAATAAAGTCAGTTCACTAAGGGGGTGTAGGGGCTAGAAGAAACACAAGCAACCCCAAGATACCATTCTATGTCTCTGGTCGTTAGCAAATGCCAACTAGCACCATCGTTGCATTACACTCCAGCAGTCTCCGAGACTAGGCTTCTGAACAAGCTCTGTCCTTTTCCTTTTTCATCCTCTTTATCATCTGTTTCCAGGAGTCAAAGAGATGCTGAAGAAAAGGCAGAGTTCAGAAATTCCTAAGCTTCCATTAGAGCCAAACTAAGGGCTCGACTTGTAAGGGACAAATTGATTTTTGTATTGGCTGAGGCTCCTACTTTGGACCAAAAGGTGAGTTCACAATTACCTTTGGGCGAGCCGTGCTACTTTCTCAGTCTTTTACATGTTTTACCCTAAGAAAACCTTTTTTAAAAAAGAAAGAAATAGCCCCCAGCCATGACCGCCCACCGGCTGAGTCTCACTTTCCATTAACAAGTAAGCATCCATTGGGCGTGACAAGCTAGTCTTGGGAGCAGCCTTTGGAGGCCAGTGGCCTGGCCACCATCCTCTGTCTTCTGGGAGACAGTTGGAATGCCACTTTTATTTTATTTCTGACTTCGGAATTTTTCTGATCTCTCCTTCCTAGCTTTGAAATGCCTCCTCTCTGCACATTGGCTCTGCCTCTCTTGTCGCAGCATTTCTCCAACGATTGCTATGGGAAGCAATGACCCCTGGGCAGGTGTCAGGCCCCGCACCTAGGAACTCTCCATTCATCAAGGTGCCTGGGCTTCAGTTCAATTCAATTTGCTTAGTGTGTAAGGTCATAGGTAAGGTAGGCCTGCTAGAGTCAAATGTCCCACTCTCAAATGACTGGCAGGAGAGATGATGATAATTACAATTCAGGGCCAAAAACATTAAATGTCAGATGGGAAGCACAGAGGAGAAAATATTATTAGGGGCAAATGAAGAAGATCTCCTAATGAGATGATAATTAGGAAAAGATTTTCAGCAGACTTGTTAACTTGAGGTTGAACTGAAGAGAATTATTAGAATTTCAATAGTTGGGAAGGGAGGGTAGGAAAAGGGCACTCAAGTGCAAGAACCAGACTTGAGCAAACACGGGGCAGTGGGAATGTGGAGTGTAAATAAGGATGAGATATCACTTGACGTTATTGCGGTTCAGTGTTCTACCGTGTTAAGAGGAACCCCGCATGGTCAGATGGTGCCTCTCTGGCTTGTAGGTAGGGTATTTTACTCCATCTAGTCATGAATCTAAAGAAAGTTGGCTGACCCCTTAAACAGGACACCAGCATCTCGTGCCCCACCAACCAGCAGGCAGCGCTCCTTAAAGCTGGCATCTCAGATGAAGTCAGAGGTGAAGGCTGCCGCCCATCTCTATCCAGCTTGGCAGTATTCTGGCCATGGAAGTAGGAATAACAGCCTCGGAGCTTTAGCGCCTGCCTTTGACTAACCAGGATTTCCTTTTCTCTACCCAGGATGCGGCCAGCCTTGTCGCAGCAGTCAGCAGGCAGAAAGCTGCCCAATCCATTTGTCAGTCGCAGACAGGGTGGTGACTCCCTGCCCTGTGCATAACCAACCACTGTGAAAAGCATAGTTCATGTGAATAGTAACTTCCTTATATGTTCGTTACCCTAAGTATATTTTTTCCATATTCTGCTTTAATCCAGATCTAATAGAAGTTAACATCAGCTGTGGGTGAGAAGTGAGAAAGGTGAGGTTGAAGGAGATTAAGAAGGTACCCATCGTGTATATGTACCACAGCTTCAGCAATCAGAAATGAAAAACTAGACTCATTCATGGGAACATGGCTGGATCTGGAGGGGATGATGCTCAGCGAAGCAAGTCAGAAGGCAAAAGAAAAATACCAGATGGTTCCTCCCTTAGGAGAAACATAAGGGAACCAAATAAAGATCAAGGAAAGGAATAAGAACAATAATAATAATAACAATAACAGCAATAAAGACACAGAAACCAAAAATGAGGACACAAGGACAGACTGGGGACACCTGGTGGGGAGGGGAAGGAGAGGGTTGAGGGAAGATGGGAACACGAGGGACTGAGGTGATGGTGCACTGGTGAGATGGTGATGGGGAATACATGGGGATTACAATTAATGGCAAGTATATGTAAATTTTAAAATATTTTAATAAAAAAAGAAAAAATAAATAAATTAATTAATTAATTAAAAAAAAAGAAGGTACCCAGAATCACCCAGCCAGTAGGTAACACAGCTAGGTCCTTCTCACTTAAATTCCTCCATTCCACCCACCAGACCCCGCCTCTTAGCCACGCCCACCTCGTGACGATATTCTAATCTGGCAGGTGTCACAGGGGACAGACCTTGAACTCTTACTGATTGTTCCCATGTGAGCTAATGAATATGCCACCCAGACAAGTTCTTGGGTTCCCCCTAAACAGGTTTTCACAAGCTTCAAAATGCAAAGCCAGAGAAAATAGGCAGCAGGGGCTCCACCCAGACCAGACACTGGTTTCTACAGATGATATTCTAATCTCTTAGTCTGGCAATCTCGGGCAAGAAACATTTTATAGGTCCCTTTGTGATCCGGAAATTAAAACTTCTCTGACTAATGACATAGGAGTCTGGAAGAGAGAGTACAGGCAGACTTGTATCTGGGTGGCCTGCTCATGGCCCAAGACAGCTGCGCAGGGGAAAAGGCCATGATCAAAGACAATTGATCACTTGGCTCAGGAGCTGGCTCTGCCACTTATCAATTTTATCATCTAGAAGTGACTATCCTGTCTAAAAATTAAGAATACTAATACCTGCCTCACAAAAGATCAAACAACGTAATGGGCTAACAGTTATGAAGTGTGATTCAATAGTGTTCTAAGACATCAGGCTGATTGCTAAACCCTCAGTGACATCCTGACACCCCAGCCCCTCATCATTCAGATCTCAGCTCCCCTGGCCACACATGTAAAGGAGCTTCCCAATCACTCTTTAGCACAGCATCCTATTTTAAATCTCTGTAAGCCCCATTTCTATCTGATATTTTCTCATTTGCCTGTTGCTATTTTTTTCTCTCTGTTAGCACATACATATGTTTCATAAGCAGAGCTTTGGCCTGCCTTAATGTTTGCTAGATCCCTGGTGGATGCCCAGAACAGCTCCTGCTATGTCGTAACTTGACATACACATTTTTCTCAAGGGAATAATGGCTTGAATACATTGTAGGGGTTCCAGTTTAAGGAAGCAGATTGAAACATTACTAGGCCTAAGCAGAGAGACTAAAATAACAATCGTAGATTTCAGCACCTGATGAATCTTAGGAAACCCCCAAACATTACTTTTCAGAGAAGAGAGGTGTGGTCTAAAGAGAATTCTCAAACAAGAAGGAGAAAAAACATAAGCAAAGTGGTGCTGTCCTTCCAAAGTCACATGTCTGCTCCTTGGTCAGTGGAGAATTTATCTTGACAATAGTTGCTGCTCTAAGTATTATCATTACTTGCCTTCAGCACCAGCTGTCATTGCTATTTTCCTCGGGATTTTAGAAAATAAAAGAGGGAGAATTATGCTGTCATGAACTCAGAGAGAAAAGGCCCAGCGATGCACTGACCTTGCATTTCTTTCACAACATGAAACTCCACACCCACTTGAGGTAGACCCTACTTCCTGGGGAAGCCTGTTCCATTTCCAGATAACCCTGTTGGTGACTATGCCATGTGCCAGACAATGGGACAGAGGCCAGAAGGTGGTACCCAAGCTTCCCCACTCACCACATGCACATATACACTTCCCTCAGAACAACTCCCTTTCTGTTAAAATAATACAAAGTCAATATAAATATATTGATCTTCCATGATGAGTTTATGCCTAATAAAGGCCTATGTTGATAAAAATAATTGTGAACATCACTACATTACAAGCTGCCTTATTAAGATAACCTAAAATCTTTTCCATGTAATAGAAGTGGGTAGAAAGCAGGCTATCAAATAATGGCTACCACCTTTTTGTTAGACTAAAGAGTCCTTTATTAACATTGCAGGTGAGAAAGAACTGTCAAAACTGCTTTAGAAAGCAGTTCGGCAATCCTATAAGGTTAAAGACATGCATTCCGTGTGAGCCAGTAATTTCTCTTACTAGTATCGCCTCTCCAGAGTAAACATAAGCACAGGTGTACCAGGAGACACAAACAAGACTTCGGTGGAATAGTACGCACTGAAAAGAATCTAAACGAATGATGGGAGTTCACCAATACGCCCAGGTGAAGAGAAGTGCCTCTAAGTCAGGGAGACGCAATGTACAAAGGCACTGAGATGGAAAAGGAGAAAGCACATTCCTGTCAGAGACCTGAATGTGGCTGAACAAAGCTGTTAGGAGGAGTGTGTGTGTGTGTGTGTGTGTGTGTGTGTGCAAACGCACGCCGTGAGATGGAGAGAACAGAGTTGAAGCTGAAAATACAGCATGGAGAAGATTCGGCAGAACTTTGCAAGTGATTCTGAAGAAATTTAAGGTTTTGAGTGAGTGGGGAGCCATGCTGGTTTGCGTGCAGTTGGTGAGCGCTAGCACTGAAGGCCCTCACCCTGAGACACCCCTCGGTTCTAACTAGCAGGAATAGTTCATCTCTCTCAAAGGGAATTGGCATCAGATTCTGTTTTAGGAGATAACTGTAGCAGGATGGGCAAGAGTTTAGACAGAGATTAGATAGATATTAGATAGATAGTGACGGTCGGAGTGATCCTAGAGAGTCCAGACTGAGCTAAAAGGCAGAAAGTAGTATCAGGATGGAGCAAAGGAGACCAATATGAGAAACATCTGGGAAACACAATTAATGGACGTTGGAGTTCTTATATGTTGGCAGATGAGGAGAATATTAAGAAGAGGTTCTAAATTTCTAAGTCATTTAACTCTGTCGTGCCAGTGGAAGAGATTCAGGGAGAAAAAGGAAGGTGTGGATAATAGTTTTAAATTTGAGATTAATTCTAATTCAGAAGACTTCATAGAGAAAGTTTAATTGGGATAGTACTTTTAGAGATTGTTAAGATTATTTTTCTGGCAGAGTGCAATAGGTTGGGGCAAGCACTTGCCAAGCCAAAACAAGCCAATAAATAATGCTTGAATAAAGTCACAGAGGTGGAGAAGTTAGAATATTTCTGTAATGGTGTGTAGTTTTAGAACATACTTAATCTAGGAGCAGCTTTGTTCTGGATACGACGCTGATTAAATGACTAAGTGAGAAAAGAGAAAGGTGTATTCTACACCTACACTCTGTAGGTGTAGAATAAGGCATGTCTACCACAGGGGGGTGTCAAAGGGTGGCATGTTCCTTTCAGGGAGGCTGGGATATTGATCTCCAGCTTGAAACAGGCCCATCTTTCTGCCCGATTTGCACTGTACTAATACTACCATTTCTGTTTGTGTCATCATACAGTAACTTGGGAACATGTACTAAGGAAATCCTTTCTCTTTATTGGTTTAGAGTCAAACTTAAATTGACATAAAACTGTACTTAGGTTTTTATCAGAATGAGAAATAAAATAATGTTTTTCTTTCTGGCTCATAGATTTATTATTTTCAGTTTTATTAAGATGTAATTGATAAATAATATTGTATTAGGATACAGTGTGATGATTTCATATTCATATATCTTGTGAACTACTTAAATTCATTATAAGCAAAAACTGGTTTTAATCCATTTTCCTGTGGAATAAATGCTATTTTCTTTAAAAACTATTAAAATAAATGCAGCTAACAATGAGGTCATTTCTCTGTTACCTTTGTAAAAAATTTGATATCAGTGTAGCTATTCACCTACGAAATCTTTCAGAATGATTGGCCATTCAATCACCCATTATCATGAAATAGGAAAAGAACTGGATTAAGAGAACCAAAAGTATAGTGATAATCATATAGAAGAGTGATATTTTCTCTTTTCTTTTTTGTGAAATATATTTTTGTGTCTATATATTTTTGTGTCTATATATTTTTGTGTCTATTAATATATGTTTTATCTATTAATATATTCATATAAAATGCACAAAATATTTCCATCCAATTTAATAGGTAAGTATAAGACGAATGCTTGTGACCCATCATCTATATTAAGAAATAATAGTGCCAAGTCAGTTTGGAAAAAATAGTTGTAGTGGACATTACTGGGTCCATTGGTGAAATTTGAATGTGGTTTGGGTATTAGTCGAGCTAAAAACTCATTGATCAAAAAAACTGGAGGACTTTGAATGAAAATGCAAATTATAATACAGCATTTATCATATGGTTTTATTTTGGTAAAAGAGACAAATATGTGCAGTTGTGGGGAGGTAAAGTTTTATTTATATTTTCTGATGTTAAAAATGTGAATGTATTGCTTCTGAAACAATAAATGCATATCATGTAATAGTAAAGTACCCTGACTAATATCATAACAACTTGACACAGTATTTGATATTCTGTGTTATTCTGTGTCACTTACACCTGACATCCCAGGATATTTGAAAAAGGGAGAAATTGTGGTATCCTTTGTCCCTAATAGTCTCCCAATTTTCCAGTCTTAACAGGTTGTTCATTTTCCTAACACCTATCCTAATTTTACCATCTGCTGCTTATGCCCATTTGCTTCCAAGAAAACGCCACTTCTCTAGAAAATTAGGAGACCCCTTTTCTATCTATCAAAACCAGAATTGTGTGTGATGTCTTGATAGTGCCATCTTACAGACTTTCAACACACTTTTCCAAGTCTGTGCTCCAGTCTGAATGCCAGTTATGGAAATGCATCAAAAGGTCTGGTCACACTAGGTAATTCTGACGCTGATTTTATTAATGTGGCAAGTGAGCAGGGAGCCACTCAGTGGCAGCCAGCTCCCATTCTTCCTGCATATGGCGTGCTCTGTCCTGTGCTCCCTCTGATAGTTCCAAGCAGGTGGCCTCACAATACATTGACATCAATTCACATAAATGGTGCAATAGAATCCACCCTTTTCTGACCTTAGAAGAATATGAGAGCTTGACTGAATGTCATCTGGACAGTTTTAAAGGGGAGGCAGCATCTCCATGGAAGATATTTATGCCTTCAATGCCTTAGATGAGGACACTGCAAGCGGTCACCAGGTGGTTGTCAGGAAGCTCCTATTATTGCATGAACTACAGGTATCACAATTTAAAGTAACTTAAGATGTCTTATAATTCAACCTGTTCTGTTACACATGGAGAAACTGAGGCCTAGAGAATGGAAAATGATTTAAGAGGACCCCAGTTCAGTTAAAACCTAGAATTCCCCTTCTCCAAAACATTTACCCTCTACACGAATGGTTGCAAACGTGTGGGCCTCAATTTTTAATAAAACTTAAAGTTCTTTCAGTGAGCTCAAAGACTCAGCTGCTTAATAAGCATTGGCATAGCCTCCATGAGCACTCATAAAGAGCTCAGTCATTTGAGAGTATGTGGTATTTTTTTTGAAATGTCATATAAATGTGTAAAAAATTGAAACACGTGTGATATTTGTGATGTTAACATTCCAGAGGCTTTCTGGCAGTCCTCACTAACTACAGTCACACTCTGTTGTTCTCCCCAACTGGGAAGGGACTTTTGTAATAGCCATTTCCTTATCTTTAAAAATATTTTTTCTAAGGGTATACACATACCATCACAATATTTTTTAAATTCATATGATTGAAATCACACTGATTATATGCTTTTGTGGGTTTGGGGCTCTTTCTGCTTAGTATGTGTGTGAGATGTATCCATTTTATTGCATAAAATTGAAGTTTATTAATTTTCATTGTGTCACGGCATATCACTAAAACCATACTTAAAAGTAAGTCAGTTTTATTGTTGAAATTTTGGATTGCTTCCTGTTTGGAATTTTTCTATGCACTAGAAAAATTATACTAACCTGATGAACTCTATCTTTCACCAAATATTTAGCCCTAGAACTTTTCTTAATGTACTTAATACCTAATACAGGAACTCATCATATTAAGTGTTCAATAAATGAGGAAAGAGGAAGGGAGTGGGGTAGGAAGGAAAGAAGGACAGAATAAAGGGCAGGAGGGAAGGAGGGAGGGAGAGAGAGGGAGGGGAAGAATGGGCATTTCCCTAACTCACCTTTCATTTTGTGTACAGCTTACATTTAGTAAAATGCAAAATTTTAAATCTCCCATTATATTATTAGTTCTGTGAAGGCAATAACCAAGCATCCACACTGCAGAAACTCTTTATACTTGTTCAGTTAATATGATTTGCTATTGTCTGAGACTGAGAAAAGATGGGTGACATGAAGACATTTGAGGGACATGTCAAAAGGGACTGTGGAGATGTGCAGGTGTGGTCCAGAGATAATATTAATTGAGTGCCACCCTGCCTGGAAGTGACTGGCACAAATTAATCTCTACAGCAGACACTTTTCTTAGGGGGAAACTTCTTTACTGCTAAATAAATTGATAAGTCTGAAGGGAATTGGAATCTCCCACCTTACTAGAAGTGAACAGCCCCACCCTCAGTTAAGTTTTCTGCCTATTGATAATAAATGGTTCCTTGATCAATAATCCCATAGTCCATATTTCCAAGTCTTAAGTGACACCTGACCACTGGTGCCTAAATGTGGCACTACCAATCTGATGCATCAGACTCATGGCATTGTTTTTAGAATATAGAACCTGGGCCATCATCCAAATTTCTGAGAGTAGGGAATTTCCAGGTTATATTTACCTCAGAATCCCACTTGATTCTTATGCAAACTGGCATTTGGGAACTACTGATAGTTACAGTATCTGCTATATGGACATGTGAACTTTCTTTTATCAAAAGAGTATTAGGATGGTAACTACCTCACAAGGTTGATGTGACAATTACAAAGCAAAATATTAGAGTTCAAATAGAGTTCATCAATAAGTTAAAAAAGAATCATGCACTGTAAAGTGGTGTATATTCCAAGAATTAAAAAAGCAATCAGTTAATCCATGCTAAGACTCAAAACTTAAAAAAAATAAAACCATCAATGCAGAAAAATATTTGACAAAAATTTTACACTTGTTAATAATTTTTAAAATGTCAAAGAAATTTATTTTATTAAATAAAATAAAATTTATTTTATTTATTAAAAATAATTTTTAAAATTATTAAATAAAAAATAAAACCATCAATGCAGAAAAGTATTTGACAAAAATTTTACACTTGTTAATAATTTTTAAAATGTCAAAGAAATTTATTTTATTAAATAAAATAAAATGTATTTTATTTATTAAAAATAATTTATTTTATTTTAATAAAGACTTTTTTAATAAACTTGCATGATTTAATAATGACAGACTGAATGGTTTTGCCCTTATTAATGGGAACGACATAAGAATATACACTTTCCTTCCTTTTTGACATAATACTAGAGTAGCTAGACAACATAAAGAAAGAAATGATTTATAGAAATGAAGCCATCCATATTCGTACATGATACAATCTCAATATAGAAAATACCAAGGAACTAAAAAAAAAAAGAAACTTCTTAAAACTAATCAGTGAGTTCACCATGGTCACAAGAACACAAGACAACATACAAAAGTAAATTTTACTTCTGTCCTAGGAATAAAATCACTGGATAGCAAAATTAAAAATTCAAGACAATAATCATTCAAAAAAAAAACACTAAATATAAATGTAACAAAACACATACAGGATTTGTATGTTGAAAAATACAAAATATTAATGACAGAAACAAAAAATTTAAATAAATTGAAAGACAGCATTTTCATGTTTTGGAAAAGTCAACATAATAAAGATCTTGGTTTCCCCAAACTGATAGACAGATTTAACACAAATCCTAGAAAATTCTCAGAAAGAATTTTTTGTAGCTATAAATAAAATCATTCTAAAATTTGCAGAAAAACAAATGAACTATAATTTAAAAAAAAGATTTCAGAAAATAAAGATGAACAACTACTAAGTCTACCTGATTCTAAGACTTATATTGATATGATTACCTTAAACAAGACCATAGCAAAAGATCAATGGAAATACACCTCCACTTGCCCAACTGACTTTTGATAAATGTGCACCACCAATTCAATGGAGAAAAAAAAATAAAATAATTTTTCAACCAGACTGGAAGCAAAATCCATAAGCCAAAAAAAAAAAAAAAAAAGGAACTTCAACTTAGGTCACACACCTTACACAAAAGTTAAATATGAAGCATAAGCATAAAGCATCATGAAAAAGGTAGGGAAGAATTTTGGCACCTAGAACTGGGCAAAAAGCTTTTAGACTGATGACATTAAAAGCTTTATAACAGTAATAATTGATAAATTAGATTTTATAAAAAGTAAAATCTTTTTGTTCAAATATAAATGTTTTGGACTTGCTAAGTGCTGGCATTCTTCTAAACAATATCATGTATCAGTAATAAGTTCATAAATAGGCCACTAAAAATTAAATAGAAAAGTATATCCTCCAGGGATATTGAAATACTCCATTTTTCTTTGCATCTTCTTTTGCTGTTTTCAACTGGCCAATTAATTTTTACAGGGACATGCTGGATGCAATTATTTTAGTGGTATTAAAATCAATTTTTTTTCTGCTCTGGGGTCTGGCATAAAATTCAGAAGGAAAATGATTGGATTTTTCTTCCTATAACATTGAAACACCCCACAATCAACTCTTTATTAAAGAACAGATACTACAGCTGCGACCACAGAAGATAGAATTTAATACCAAAATAATAGGGATTCTAGCTTTTATTTATTCCTCATAGCGGAGTAACAGCAGGGAGAAGCTATGTAAGAAACTTTTCTGAAATGAAATATAAAGGCCCCAGTTAGATGCTAAAGTCCCATTCACCTCTGCAGCAGGTGTCTGCTATGGTCAAAATGGACCCTCTACATGCAGATGACACCTTTGCCCTGAAAGACCTTTAAATGAAGTAAAGCTTCCCAACTTCCTGTTGCACACTCCCTCTTCATACTTCCCTAGCATGGAGATGGCAAACATGGCATCTCTGCCATCATCATCAAAACTTTTCATAGCAGGTCCACATTAGTGTGAGAGGTATACTGAAGCTGATCTCTCCGTACAAATGTGCACAACCCCTAAGGACTTGATGTTAGGCCCTATGAAAGACTCTTCTTAACCTTAAAAAGGAATCCCTCTAGCTTATGTGAGTGTAAGATTTATATGCAGAGATGTTCACTGCAATATTCATAGTGATAATAAATAAAAACAATATCTGTATATAAGAATAAGGTAATCATTAAAAAATATTATATAGTCATTAGAATAATTCTTAAGCATTTTAATAACATGGGGAAAATATATATGTGATAATAAGTGAAGAGAACATAAAATTATGCTAGACAATTTCAAATTTAATTGAAAAAAGCGAGACATAAACAAAAAAGAAGGGCTGTTAAACATAACAAATAAAATGCTAGGGGTATTTGCCTTACATGATGGCATCATTGTGGCTTTTCTACTACTTCCATTTTATACATTTTAATCATTTAATAAGTTTCATTTTTCGAATTGGAATACACACACACAGATATTGCAAGGTAAAGTCCTTTTCTACCCTTCACAGATATCTAAAATACCATTAGAAATATTCCTTATTTTATGTTCTTTCTAGCAAATAAAATCACATGGAGAATTGACCACTTTAAATACTAACTATTCAGTTCAGTTAAACTTCTATTTATTGACTATTGGATTGAAATTTGTTCCTTTTGTATTTTTGCTTAGACTACCCAATCCCCATCGATCTCAGTCTAAATAGCTAGTACCTAATACCCCACTTTTCTTCTATCAAACACCCCTGTGATCCTCAGTAACATACTTGTAGATTTGACTCTGATCCCAAAGGCAGAAGTGGGCATGCGACTAAGAGCATGTGATTCTCATGACACTCTAGTGAGTCTGAGGAGGGGAAAGAATCCAGTGAGAACAAAGGGAAAGTTAAGAATTTTCTAAAATGATTGAAAGGCAAGTCATTTTTTTTCTACTGCGGTAGTGTCTAGAGATATGTAACCCTAGCGTTATAAGAGTGGCATGTGAAGAACGAGAAAAACCAATATAAAATAATAATAGTAGTATATTCAAATATGTGGTAAGAAATTTAGCATTAATGGCACTTTTTTTCCCCTAGATCAGTCTATATATGAAGCTAGAATTAACCCTGAACTTTTCTGTTAATTACTCAACAAACTGTTTTTGCTTTGGACAATTTTATTTGGGTTTTTAGTTCTTTGCAATGTATGAAGTCTTAACTAATATAAAATTTTATTAAAGACCAGATTCTGAAATAGAGAGTGAGGAGAACTGAAAATAAGAATCATCTTGTGTAAGAATCAGATAATTACATGACAGTTATATGACTTACATAATCACCAGCCCTAATTAGACTGTAAGGATAAAATTCATACACTGACTCAAAACATGTCCAGTTTTCCATCCTTTTAAGAGTTGAAGTAGTCACAGTTCAGGCAACAAGTAAAACGTGGTACTATGCCCTTTAGCATAGTAATCTATAGCAGATACAGACCCAAGACTGGAAGGAACACAAAGAAGAATTCAGAAATCAGTCTTACCAAATGAACCTCATCTACTTTTTTTGATAGCCTTGTTACCCAACTTGTTAGGATAATATCTAACATGTGGTTTATCTGATTTCTAGAGGTCTGAATGTAGATTGCTACAGAGAATATCACACTCACCTAAAAATCAGGGGGGGGGAAAAAAACCTGATTAGTTCAAAGTCATCAACTTTCTTAAGCCCATCAGATAGATTTTAAGTCAAGCATGTAAACCAACTGCCAGAAAACCTACAAGGTCTTCCAAGAAGAGCACAACAAAACATTGATTTCAACATTTCCAGATTATTGGAAAAAGTGCAAACTTCCACAGAAGCAGAAGAAATAGGCTAAAATTTAAATAAACTTATAAAGGTCAAGTGTGGGCTATAGGGTATCAGTGTTTAATAGCTGAAGGACTCAGACTCCCAAAGAAGTTCATATTGTAAATCCTTCTCCACAGGTATCCATTGGTCCTCATGAGAAAGACGGGGGGCAGTTTCTGAAGTCCAGCTGAATAAGTGCCTGTTGGCAACACAAGTGTGAAACTGTTGATGGACGGCTGCATGGGACAGGTTCAAATTCCCTTCTATTTCCCTGAACTTATCTCCTGTTACTTAAGGTGCTAGGACAAAGATGGTACTGGACAAAGGTCAATTACTTCTAAATAGGAAACCCTCTCCCAGAATACAAGCAAAAATTCATCAATGCCAAATAAGGGATAAAAGCAAAAACCCATGATGACTTACAGTTCTGAAACCAGAATTCTATTAAATCAACCCCAAATAATTGCTGGGGGAGGGAGGCAGGAAACTCCCACCTAAAGCTAACTGCAGCTAGAAGACAGAGTTGGTAACCATGAAGAGAATGAACTGGAATAGTAACAAAGCACCATTCTCTGAGACCCAGACACAAAAGGGACTGCTTAAGACTAAGTCTGAATAAAGGCAACAAACAGGTAAGCCTCTCTACCCCAACTATAAGCCTGGCATTCAGGAGCAATCCTAAAGGCCCCCAGTGCAGGGAGGGCAAGAGCAGGAGCGAAAGCACTTCTGTGATGCAGGCTTGCATGAATGGCAGAAAACTGAAGGGACATCCAGGTGATCTGATTTTAGCAGGCATGCCTCTATTTATTTCTTTGCCCAAAAGGTCAAAGAGGTTTTCTAAAGAGACCCAGAGGTTGTTTCTCACAGCTCAAAATGAACCCAACGTATAAAATAGCTCTACATAATACATACTGTCTCAGGCTTCTTTAGCAGTGGTGGTAACGGTAGCACAATGGTAGCAGTAGGAACGGTAGTTGGTAAAGGTGTTGTGGTAGAAGGCAAGGGTAAAGGAGGTAGATCTTTATTAGGGTTAGAGCAGGACACTTGCATTCAACCTAGGATAAAGTTCTGTTCTGCAGCTTCCTAGCTATAAGATCTGGTAGAAAATACATGATTTCTCCGTACTTCCTTTTGTAAAATTGGGAGTTAAAGCTCAATTGAGTTAGGGAAAAAGAAAAACTACTAGGATATTTGCACAGAAATCTTTAATTCAGCATTTCTTTTCAGAAATGTTTTCAGTGACTTTAATGTACATGTATGATATAGACATGAAAGAAGACAAGTCAATAAGCACCTGCTGCTAATACCTCACAATATGTTAGGGGAGAAATACAAGACATTACTATAAAACCTAGTGAACATCACTAACAGGCATTCAAACCTACTGCAGACAAGGCTGTTATTAAGAGTGACCCGGGGACTGCCGATGGTTTGATGAAGGGGGTCAGAATTGAGATGGGTTTCAGTAGATGGACCAGATTCTGGTAGTCAGGTACAAGGTGAAAACGTACAGTTGGTTAAAACACCTACTATATTCTGGGAAGAGCAAGTAGACTACATTCGGGTGATCAGAGAAAATAGTAAGTGGGGGGGGGGGTAATATCTCTTAGAATTGGTTAAAGAAAAACCCACTTAGAGTGACTTGGCTTCCAAGCTGAAAGATCTTTTCATACTTAATGATCCCAAATTGAAAGAGAGCAAAGTTGACAGTAAATGTGTACCATAAAAATCAATCCTAGCTTACCATTAAAAAACAAGTGGAAGTAAGCAATATATTTAGGTTTCTGAATCTATCCGCCCAAACTTAATTTTGGAGACTTTTGTTTGGGAGCTGGTCTCAAAGCATCGATCTTTCCTCATAATATCATCTTCTTTATACTGATTCTGAGACCTGGGTGTCAAAATTTCAAAGTCCTATAGGTCTATTTCCCCCAAGAAGCTAATAAATTATGGAATAGTTGGGTGTTTCCGGCATCAGTCAGAGTCACATGTGTATGTACAACCACTAAATCAGAGCGTGTTCTAGCCTAGGACACATACTACTCCGCTGGAAAGCACTCAGCATATTTGGGCCTCCCTCTGCTCCTTTTTGAGGGGCTAGCTAGAGCACAGTTGTGCTGAGTGACTGTAAAACTAGCCTTAGACTGAGAACAGAGGAGGAGGCACTGTTCTGAGCTGCCTCCTGACTCCACCTGGTCTGTGGTTTCAGGAAACTCCCCAAGACTTACGTCATGGGCATCTAGAAATAGCTGAAGGTCATTTAGGCAGGTGGTCTCACTCTGGCTTGTCTTCACAAAGCCTTGAACAGAAACCCAGGAATGAATCTTTATTGGACACATCCTCAAATCACCAACTCCGTTGAAGGGCAAGTCCCATACTATATGTCTACAGTGGATGTGAAGGCCCTATAAGGCTCAGCATTGATTAAGCACTTACTGATAGATTTACTCCTTATTTCTTTATTCTTGAGAAATTCATACAGCAATTGTCATCAATCACCAGTTCCTACTTAATATAATGTTTTTACACGTTTTCCTTTCCTTGACTGAAAAATCTTGCAGAGCTTTGAAAAAATCAAGAATATCAAGTAAATTTCTCAAGATGTTTCATAATGATTTTAGCTGTCTCTTCTCTTTTAGAATCCTTTTAATAAAATCCTATTTTGTGTGTGTGTATGTGTTGGTCAAGAAATGTCTGAGCCTCTCCAACACACATTGGTCTCATTCAAATAAGTAAAATACTAATATTTCCACCTTGTAAATGAGATACACAGTCAGAGATGACTATAATTTTCACTAAGGTTGTGAGGGTAAATAATTGCCAAATCAACACCACGACGCTGGCCTCAAACCTCCTAATGTGCTTTCTTCAATCACACTGTGCTCTTTTTGCCGCCCTCAACAACTGAGGTGGTCATCTAGCACTCAGCAAAAGCAGAAAGACACAAATGACTATTTAAAGCAGGAACTCCCATCTCAGCCTGTCAGTTACTTGCTAAACGAACCCGAGTGTTCACTTAACCTCTCTATGCCTCAAAGTCCTCCTTTGCAGATGAAAGTTGACAGTACCTTACAGAATTGCTAAAAGGAGTAAAACAGTTATTAGATGTAAAATTCTTGGCCCATAAACATTACCATGTAAATATTTATTATTACTATTGCTAGTCCCTAGTCTTACTTTTCCTCTTGAGATAAACTTATAGCTTCATCTTCTCCCATTGGACAAATTAGGAAGTTTAGAGAAAATTTTAATAATCACCCATCCTGCTTATCACTTTCTCTTATCCACAGTCTATGGATTATGAAGTCTTTTTCATTCTAATTTCTAAATCTCTCTCAAACTCATTCTCTACTCAATAAAGTTATGATTTTACTCTCGTCCTGACCTGGACTATATCCAACACATCTTTCTGGTCTCCTCCTCCAGTGAAATTTCCTCTTATCTTGATGTAACATCATTTGGAAGGCTAGCCCGACCACATCTTGTCTTGTTTCAAATCTTCCCTTGTGGTTTCCCCATTGCACTGTGGACGAGCACCACAGTGATTCTAACCAAGTCCAGCTCCATCATCAAAGATTCTAATTCAGTCAGTCTAAAGCCAGGTCTAGGAATAAATTTTTATATACATCCCAGCTTGATTGTGGTACAGTTTTTTCATGGACCAAACATTAAGAATCACTGCAAAAGAAAGATTTAAAAGTATAGTCATTAGGTGTGTTATAAAGTCCTCCACAATCTGACCCTCACCTTCTCCTACAAGGAAATGAAATACCCCCTTTCCCCTTGAAGTTCTCTTTAGCTGAATATCCCCTTCTGCACTCCCACATCTCTGGGTGCATCACTCCACAACAACACTTACTTCATCTCAGGTGCATTATGTCTGCCCCTGCATGAAGGGCACACCGCAGCCACACAGGCTCTGCTCTCAGAAAAGTCCTGAACATGGTTTCATGCTCTGCTAGAGCCACCATGCTCTTACTAACCATTGAACAAGGGGCAACTCTTTTTCATTTTGCACTGGGCCCTACAAATCATGTACGTGGTCCTGCCCACTCAACTGTGAACAGCCTGGAAAGAGAAGTTGTTTGTTATTCACTCAAGATTCTCCTTGGCCAGCACAGAGGACCCCTGGCACAGAGTAGGGATTTGGTAAATATTTGTTAAGCTTACACATGAACAGACAGAAGGATAGAATAAAATAGCTCATAGAGAAATAGCATAGTATGGCTAAATACTAAAGAAACAATTTTATGCTTGGGAAAGTATGAATCCGTTGATAAATTCACAAGATGATCAAGGAGTCCAAGTAAATGAAGTTCCCAAGTTTCTGTTTAAATTGTTCAAATTTCTATTTCTCTTTCTAAGCTCTGTTGCCTCCCTGTTCTTTTCGGAACGCAAAACTGTAGGTTAATAGAGCTTGCAGTTGTGCTATCAAATATGACCCGAGAGCTTGTGCCAAGCACTGTGCTGTATTCTGGGAGTAGTAGAAGAGAGTCAGGGGAGGCTGTAGAAAGGTGAACCAAGCAGGGTCTCTGTCCTCAAGAGGGAATTAAATCAAAGATGAGTTGACTTCATGGGAGTTCTGAAGCACTGAATCAAGAATAAAGACACTCAGTTTGGCCAGTGGCCCAGCTTCCTGAACATTTCAACTCACAAAACGTCTCAGTCTGAACACAATTCCTCCACTATGAGATCTGTGGATTCACTAGTTAACATTGGAAACCAACTCAGAGGTGCTCAAGAAGCATAATAAATAAGTGGCTATTGAGGTGGGGGGTGGTGCTTTTGCTCCCTGGTGTTAGAGAAGAAAAGACGAACATCAGCTATCAAAGTGAGCCAAATAATTGGAGAGGACAGATGTCCCTAGCTCACGCTGGAGGCACGACAGGATTTTCAATGTGGCAAAGACCACACACCACCCTGCCGCCGGATTATGTGCCTGTAGCAATGCTAACTTCTTGTTGTCCTCAGAAAAAGGAATGAATGTTGAAAAAGTTTCTCTTGCTTTTCACCGTCACTGATTTTCAGTTACCCAGCCTATAAGTTGACAGAACATCAGTGACAACATTAAGAGAGTCTAACCAAAATATGTACAAATGCCAGAAACATGTAAAGATGTGTTCAACTTCAAATCAAGGAAATGCAAAATTAATACAGTTGTAAAGTATCATTTTCACATGTCAGATGAGGCAAAGTTTAAAAAAGTCATAATGCTCAACATTGGCAAGTATAGCAGAGAAAGCAAGTCTTCTTCAAAAGGATTGCTAGTCTGAATATAAATTGGTACAACCAGCACTTGGCAATGTGGCATTAAGTACCAATCAAAATTTAAAATATACATCCCCTTTGATGCAGCGGTGCCATTGCTAGGGCTTCCATCTTTGGAAATAATCTGAAAAATAAGTAAAAATATACATACAAAGTTGTCCTTCATAGTCAAAGAGATTTAGAAATAATAGAAATGTTCAACAAGAGACTTGCTTATCACAGCACAGTGCATCCAAACATAATTTCAATATTAAAATACCTACATGGAAGTATAATTATCTAAAGAAAAATGTATCCATAATATACTTTTAGGTATAATATAAAAGGTTAGCTTTTAAAAAAAGAGTAGATGGAATAACTCCATTTTTGTTTAAAAACTCCATGAACGCATATGGGTATGCATTCTTTCAAGAACAGATTGTGATCATTTTACTTTGCTTTGGCAGGATGCAGTGCAAACAAATGCTAATATCTAAATACAATATTCTTATTGTATTTGGACACAAGAGGAGGAAGCAAATGAAAGTCTTAAGGAATTCATACATTCAATAGTGTTGCTGATGAATATTTAAGAGCTACCCATCAGGTGGGGCAAGATGAAAGTCCCATTAGCATTTATAGATTTCTATGGCATAAAATTCCCAACTTTATTCATTTCAAACTATTACTGTAAAGAGATATACCATAGATACCATTACTAAGTATTCCAAGATAGACATACACACATCTAAATAAGCTCAGATCTACATACACAGATAGACATACACAGATCTGATATGTCTCTCAGATAGACATAGACAGGTCTAAATAATAAAGAGTATAATGATATTAAAATATAGTAAAAATAATTACAATAAGATAGGTTTTATGTGTGCATTTTTATTTATTTATTTATTTTCATTCTATTTTTTCCCCTTTAATTTATATATATTTGACATCAATTGTAATCCTGTGCGCATTTTTTTATAAGTCTGTAAAGAGTCAACAATATGATAATATTGATCATGTTTGGGCAGAAAACCCATGAATTCCATTTATATCATTCTTTTGACCTTTATATGTCAGTTTTTCGATAATTTTACAACAAACATGTTAACTTTATAAATAGAAAAATTTCTAAGTTTATTTTGTTAAAACCTAGGAAAGTTAAAAAAAAATTAGGAAATAGCACTTTTAAAACATGGCTTCCTGAAGCAAATGCTTCCACCCAAAAGAGTATGACTTCATTAGGATGTACTCAAGGATGAGTAATATTCAAATTAAATTATGAAATCTTTCCTCTGTCATGGCATGGAAATGGGCATCAGTGTTTCCAAAGCTTTTCAAAATATAAATATGTAACATTAGAACTCAAAAGCATTTGTGTTTTTCGTCCATCTATGGCTCTCATTTTACAAATAAGAAAATAAGCAACTCCCAAGACACTAAATATTTTCCTAAAGTAAGTACCACATGGCAAGAGGTAAGGTAACTACGCTCCTCTCTGTTATAAATGGGCTCGATAGCTTGTGGATAAAAGTATTCATTCTTTCTTGTCATTATTTAATGAAAAGATCTGATGTTGAGTAGTATTCATTCCATCAATTAATTACTGAAGCCTTGACTCTGCCTATCTTTGTTAGCTAACAGTCATTGACATTCCCCAGAATTTTATACTTCTCAAAAACTCCCACAGAGATTAGCTCAGTTAACCATCTTAAGAGCCCTGTGGGACAGGTAAGGTAAAAAGGACTCCTCTCTTGTAAGTACAAAAGCTGAACCTGGTTCAGGCAAGAGCAAGGCCCAAGGCTGATGGAAGCCAGGCCTCTGGGGGCCCACGCTGTGAGGAGTCATTCTCCTCTGAGACAACATTCTGGGTGAATCTTCTCTAAAAGTCACTTTCTTCACTTTTCATCCTTATTCTTCCAATAAAATTCCTTTTCCCTTTGGTTCCTATATTATTTTGCACTTAACAATATTAAGTGTTCAGGTCTCCTTATGTTGCTGCTTAGTTCCTGTTTCTTGTATTCTAGAATGAAAAATAGTGTCAGGTATCTCTAGACCAGGACATAGTTCCTCTGGATTTGACATGAAAGTGATACCTAAAATACTGAGTCTCTTATCTTTTGAGGGATGGCTTCCACTAAGGTCCAAACTGTATATCATAAACCAAAAAATTGCAAACACTTTGATGTAGCACATTTCTAGACAATTTTGGTTTTCAAAAGATGATTCACATTGAAGTCAATGAAGAAATACTTGTCTGAAAAACATAGAGCACAAACAACAAAACAGATCCTGGGGAATATTAAGAAGATCAGATGTTTCCCTAAGTTCTCTTTCAGTAAGAAAAGAAGTGTGTTCTCCTGTTGAAAGCACAAAGCCTTCAGGAAGAAGTGGGTGATATACACATCCAAAGACAAAGAAGTTACCAACTTAAACTAATTTCCTGGATATGTCAGCTCCTGGACTTATTGGCTGATGCAAATGAGACGAGCAAACTCTGTCTCCATTAGTTTCTTCAGCATCATGGCACTGACTTCACAGGGAGTGATGAAAACCAAATTAGCTAGTGGCCAAGAAAAAACTTTGTAAACTAAAAGTCACTATGAAAATATGCAAGGTACATTTAAGATATCTTAATAATTTTTGAGGTTTACTGCTCTGAGGAGAATGGAGTAGTGCGTTTAAAGGAGACAGTGTCAGACGGAGCAACAGGCAGGTGGCCAGATTTTTCGGGCAGAACAGGATGGAGCGATCAAGAGTGCATACTAATTGCTGCACCTCCGCTGAGACTACTGGCCAAAGGACTCCTCTCCAGAACACACAGTGCCCCTTTCTAGTCAAAGGGGCCCTCGTACGAAGTTTTTCAGCCGCAGACAAACCAAGTCAAATCCTGATGCATTATGAAGATATTAACAGTCTTGCTTTGTGGTATGCATAGCCTGAAAAGGCGTAGTTTCCCTACAACTAGGAAAGTCACCTTCCAAGAAGATGGTGCTTACTGACTCTCTAATGACAAATGGTCAAAATGAAGAAATGAGTGTATGGGAAAGTTATGGGTATAGGAAGGGTTTCCAAGTGAAGGATTTTAGGGAGGGTTTAAAAACAAACAAACAAACAAACAAACAAACACCAGTAGGAAGGAAGAGACCCTGCCTTTTGGTGACGAGAAAAGAGATAAAAAGAATTTTTAAACTTAATCTAGAGAGTACTGGAACATTCCTCTCTGAAGATAACATTTGGGAGAAATAAGGATGCTATCCAACACAGAGTCAAAAGGTCACTTCTGGTGACGTTGTGTCTGGTCTGAAAGCTCTTGTCATTTGGTGATCAGATCGGAGAGAAGGAAGGAGACTACAATAAGGGTCACCTAACTTTGGGTGCCTTCTATTTTCTTATAATTTTTCAGCTTTGATAGCAAAAGGGATCTACTCTTGAAGGTCCAAAAAATGTTGTTGCTATAGGAACAGGTAAGCAGATTAGACTTGCAAAACCAGTTTAGGAACAAAGAATTTAATAGTCAGGGCTAAAGCAATTAGCCAAGTAAACAGTCGAAATATCTTTTGGGTTTGTTATTTATATATTAATTTCAGGAAGATAAAATGTTATTATAGAATGAAAGCATCACATTTTAACATTTTAATTACACCATTACTGGCATAAAAGACTATGCTGACACAATTAGCTGAAAGGCCTTATTAAGTAGAAGTACACATATCTAACTCTCTCTTGATTACATTGTAATTGAGAAATAAAGCGTTGAATTCAGTAAGAGCATAAAAATCATCTTTGATTTTCCTAGCTGCCAGGTGGGAACACATCCAAAGTTTTTGTCACCAATCTCTACAACTAGGGCACTACAAATAACAATTCTAGACATAAAAAGAAATGGGTATAAGTTGGTAATTTTTAATATTTTTTATAGATTCTTCTCATCTGAAAGTCTGTGAACAAAAATATGCGAGAAGAGAAGGTGAAAGACCCAAATGCACTGCAACTTCACTTCTGATGTCCCTCTTCTTCTGTCAGAGAATATGCTGCTCCCAAAATCAAGGATTTGCTGAGATTATTATACATTTTAAACAGAACTTGCTATGGGAAAGCGAGAGTCTTCCTTTCTGATTTATTTCAGAAGAAAACTGTCCTGATAAAATGAATACAATCTTTTCAACCTAGAAAACTTCTGCTGTCAGAAGTTACATTTATGGGACTGAGTAGTTTCTTGAACTTTACCTTTCCTCACATGATACCACAGTCAAATCGCAGAGAGGTGTCTGGGGTGTGTGTGTGTGTGTGTGTGTGTGTGTGTGTGTGAGAAGGGGGAGGGGAAAGAGCTAGAAATATATATGGGGAGGGGATATTTGGAGAAGCAAAGAGGAGAATGTTGCTGGAGCCTTACCATCTCATTCTCTTCTCCTTCATTGAGCAAAGCCTGCTGTCCCTTCTCAAAGCGGTCCCCCATGAAAAAGTTACTCCTCTCCTCCTCCCTGACCTTCCAGAGCAGATGTTTCCAGGACGAAGTTGCCCAGCCACTGCCGGGAGGCCAGCTGACTGAAAGAGTTAATGATCCTCCAGGTTATGAGTCCTTCTTGAGTGCACACCTTCTCTCAGCAAATGACAATACTTAGCAAACTGAACTCCTCCCACGAGTCACTCAGGCTAGGAGGAATTTCTGCCTGCACCCTACTTACTGCATTCTCTCAGAGCAGCTGTCCCAAAGGAGGCTGCTCCCATGCAGATCTTTTTGTGCCCAACTTACAGGGAAAGAACTCATTGCCTGCCCAGTGCCTGTCAGCATAAGACATCGGACTGCAAATCCAAGAGGACAATGCAGTTGGCAGGGTCCTTCCAGGGAGTGGGAACAGTCACATGCACTGCCAGGTCACTGCTCTATTCACAGAGGCTAAGGAATGGGGGGAAGAGGGTGCAAACAGAACTGCAGATTTTACTTGGCTAGTGAGAACTCCAATCCATCAGCACTTAAAAGTGCCCTCATGCATTTTGCTACAAAGCTACAAATTATGACTAATCCTCTCAGAATATTTGTAATCATATTGCTCTGTGTACGCAAAAAACATTCTACATAACGTGTATGTGGAATTAAGTTTACAAATTGAAAAACATGTAGAACGCGAGTTATAATCAAACTATTCTATGTAGTCTCCTTTCACAAAGACACTGGTGCTTAAACTTATGGGAGTCTAGAAATAAAATATCAAGTGGCTACATGGCAAGACATTTATTTCTTCAAACATTCATTCCGTACACCTTGAACCTAAGGAAAACATATATAAATCAAGTCTTATTTGCTACCCTTAGACCAATGTAGATATTCAAATATTAAAAAAAAAATAGGACAGAAAGTAAGTGGTTATCATGAGCTGGAGCAGAAGTCCAAGCTCAGTGCTGAAGTCCCAGTGGGTGTTGGGGAGCCCACATCCATTCGCCGAGGCTGTGGACTCTGCCGCTCCACTGTGCTGGCCTCCCTCTGTGATCAGCCTACAGGAGGTGGCTCTTCTCGTCCGGCAACAGAGGGTTGAAAGGAGGACTTGTGAAGGCATATTGCACAGCAGTGTTCAAGGGCTAAAGGGAACATGCCACTAACAGCAGGGTCAAGGCCATATCCTCGGGATTTGGAGGCCCTCCGTTCAAGTTTGGATTGTGCTAGATATGCAATCTTGAGATAACAAGTTTCATAAACTCCAGAAGACTCCAGTGGCTCACGTTAAAATAAAGGTGATGATAATAGAACTTTCCTCCTAAACTGTTGTGTAAAGGTTGGTGCCTGGGACGCAGTCTTTGTTCAATAAAGTAAAGCTAGTTTTCCCTTTACTGGGTTCACACACTGTCCTTCAGGCTAGATCCACATGTGGGTACTGATCTCCCCGACCCAATGCAAGTAACCCTTGCATGACCAAGACTAAAGTCTGTGTAGAGGTGTGTGTGTATGAATCTCTGAGCAAATAGTAAAGTATAAATAAGATAAAGACTGAAAAGTAAGCTATTACAATATTAAGTACAAAAGGTATGTTCAGTTCTGATTTTCTAAAAACCATTAGCACCATTTCACCAAATAGTAAAACTAAAAATTAACTTTATAATCACAAGATGAAATGGGGTTGTGAAATGGAATGTGAGGTTTCTTTTAGGGGTGAATATATTCTGGAGTTAGGTAGTTGTTACAGTTGCACAACTTCGTGAATAAACTAAAATTCTCTTAAGTGTCTTTACAGAGGGTGAATTTTATGAATATATTGGTTATTTTTCAATAAAATATATCTCAAAAATAAGTTAATGACATTGGGGTCTAACAGGCAGCCATTTAAATATTTAGCAGAGAAAGAAATAAGACAAGAAAATGTTAACCTCTGTCTCAGCTGATGGGGGTTGAGGAGTATTGTTGTGTGACGTGGTAAAGCAGGTGTGCAATGGGAGAGGAGCGTTTCCTTCTATTGTATGCTGTTGATGACATTTGCACCGTTTCCTTCTGGCCAATTTCCTGAATGCATTTGGCAACTCATGCATCATAGTACAGGGAAGGTGAGTGTATAGTTGGTCAAGATTTATAGGAAAAGCTTCCCACAAAACCACCTCATTAAACAACCCTAGTTATGCTCAAATAATAATTAAATCAAACTTGAATAGCAAAATAAATCCCTAAGAACATAGAAAACTTTTGTGATACACAGTTCATGAAAAACCATTTTCAACAATAGGGTCCAGAAGAACTGAGGACTTTGAAACAGTGAGAGTCCTCTCATCCCCCAAGGAGCTCCAGTGGTAAATCACTCAAGTGCTTCTAGGGCAATGTGCCTGTGGGTGGTGCTCTCCCTCCGTCAGCTTTCAGTCTACAAGCAAGACCATATCCAGACATGGACTAGATTGTGTGGGAACATTCACTGATACTGGACACTGCTGTAAGAATTTTACAAAGACCATTGCACAGCCTTTACAACTGCTTCTGAGGTTGGTATTATTATGGCCATCCCCACCTAATACACAAGTTAACACAGCTGCAGAAAATAAGTCATTCACCTAAACTCAAACACTTAGTGACATGAGTTTTTGGATCAGGCAATGAACTCCCAATCTATGGTTGAAGTTACTGTAACCACATCTACAGTTTCACTGGCCATCTCCAATGTACTCCACATTACATTATATGACCAGGAAAGTCTCTTTGTGGAGAAAGCATTTGAGAACCTCAGAAAAATTCTTCAATAGGTGGAGAGGCTGCACCCAGATTGGGAATAAGGTTATAGGAAAGAGTATTTGATCAGGAAGAGAAACAATTTTTCCTCTTGTTCAGAGACAGTCTACCACCTTAGTGGTAGTAGAGTGTGTGTGAAAAGAAGAGGGAAACAAGAAGTGGCAGAAAATACAGATCAATACCAGTCCATAAATGTCTTGAGACTGAGATCTGCATCTGACCTCGCAATGAGTAATGATGGCAGTGAAGGTAAACTGATGTTATAAATGGGGGTATTTTTCTTGATCCATCTGTGCTTAAATATTATAGAAAACGTTGTATTCATAGGTTTAAATTAGTCATCCTTTCTAGATAACATTACAAGTTTATCCATGGTTTTTTTAAGCCCCAAAGTTAAATGTTCTATTTCCTTCAGAATGTTATCTGAAACCATATACATTTTGTAAAAAAAAAAATTAATACTTTCTTTTTTAGGACTACATTAGATTCACACCAAAATTAAGTGGATGGTGAAGAGATTTCTCATATACTTCTTGCATATACACATCCTTCCTTACAGTCAGCATCCTCCACCAGAAGATTTATTTTAATTGATGGACCATGTTGTTATCACCCAAAGTCCATAGTTTATATTAAAGTTCACTCTTGGTATTGTACACTCTGTTCACAAAGGTATAATGTGACGACATGTATCCAACATTATATTACCATACAGGAAAGTTTCAGACATGAACATCCTGTCTGCTCCTCCTATTCATCCCTACTCCAACTTTCCTAACTTATTCCTTTATTGTCTCCATAGTTTGCCTTTCCAGAATGGTTTACAGTTGGAATCACACAGTATGTTTGACTTCTTTTATTTAATAATATGCACATAAATTTCCTCCATGTCTTTTTGTAGCTTGGTAACACATTCGCTCTTCAGAGCTGAGTAATACTCCATTATTCAGGTGTGTGTTTTGGATATACCATGGTTTATTTATACAATCACCTACAAAAAAAGAGACATCTTGGTTATTTTCAAATTAGGGCAGTTATAAATAAAATTACTATAAACATTCATGTGCAGGGTTTTGTGTAGACATATATCTTCAAGTCATTGATAATGTCGCTAGAGAATTGCAAATTACCACAATACATCTATTAAAATAGCTGAAATCCAAAATGCTGACAATATCAAATACTGGCAAGGATATAAAACAACAAGAACTCTCACTCATTACTGGTCAGAATTCAAAATGGTACAGTCCCTTTGGAAGACAGTTTTGCAGTTTCTTACAAATTTAAACATCTGATCCACCAATCGCTCACCTTGGTATATACCTGAAGGAGTTGAATTTCTTTTCTTTAAATCAATTCCTCTTTCCTTTATTTTTTGACCTGTTTAATATTTCTGTTCTGCCCTACATTTATCATACAGAGTGTGAGATGGTGTGATGGGAATAGCAGAGGTGAATTTAATGCATTCTGAATTCAAATATTGACATTTTGCTGACAGATTCCATTCACTCCTTTATTGAACACTTATTTTTTTTAACTTCAGTGCCAAGACTTGTACTAAATGAATAATATAGCTTAATAACATAAATCCGGGAAGAGTTAACTCTGTGAGGAAGCAACATCAAAATATTATTCCAAAACATGTACTGATTACAAAACAATGACAGAAGAAGCTTAGGTAAGGGGCTAGAGCAGAGACTAGAGTGTAAGGAAGGTGCTGATCTACATATATAGATCTAGATGGGGAAAAGGCTATTGACAAAGGAGACTGAAAGCAAAGCCACAGAAGACGATCTGCTCAGGAGCCCGTTCTAAGACTATACGTTACACACATATATTAATAACTGAGATTGGAAATGAATTTTCAAGAGGAAAAGTCATTTCAGTCATTCTCTGCTTCTCTCTCTGCCTGCACTCATTTCTTTTCAAACATTCTATCTCAAATAAGAGAAATGGAATAAGAAGAAAATAAAAATTAGCTACCTCTTTGTTGACCTGGTATCTCAGCTTGCTTTCATTTATCCCCAAAGCATGTCTGCTGCTCTGAGCAATTCTCAACCTCTTTGGGTGGGTATAATAGATGTCAAATGGAAATAATGGCAGTCCTAGTTTCTGCCAGGACTGTGGAGATGCTGATACTTCACTTGCCTAACCCATTTAGATGTGTAAAGATAAGTGGTAATGATGTTTCATCATATATTAATTTTCACCTTTCATCTGAGAACTCCACAGCATATTACAAACATTATTCCTTGCAACATCTCTGTGAAGTAGAAAGGTGACTAATATTATTGCCCCCACTTGAGAACAGCAGGAATTGAGTCACAAAAGGGTCATGAGGAACTATTCAAGTTCACGGTGACCTAATCATGGAGTGAAACCTATATTTCTGCTTTGTCATCACTGGCAATGAGTTTCCTCAAGCTTACTCTTCAGTATTCACTACCCAAATCTGTTATTTTTAAGTATTTTAGTGACTGAACTTTATCCAAACTTGACTGTTATTAATTATCCTTATCTATATTAATGTATTATGTGTGGGTCATACTGGAGCAAGCAAACATCGGATGTCCCAAAGAGGAATTTTCTGCCTCAGGGTCCTGATGTGAAGTTTAATGAATTAATTAACGTCTGTAAAACATTTAGCAACCCTGGGATTAAAGGGTCTAATACAAAGATACAACTTCTCCTTAATAATTACAAAAGAAAAGAGCAGACTAATGGATATTTCTACTTCTCAAAGGACTGCTTTCAACTATCCCTACTCAGCACTGAACTTCTTTGAGGACACTTAGCATGAACCATTGTTCAAAATAACTCCCTCCCCACACCTGGCCTCCCTCGTGGCACAGGTGTTAAAGTCTCAGCACTATCTCCAGCCATGCAGCACGAGTTCGATCCTGGCCACATGGTACAGCAGACCTCTCCTGTCTGTCCCCTGCTCCCCTCCCCTCAGAAGTGTATTTCAGTGAACCCACCTGTTCTGCTCCCCACTCTGTCTCTGGTGAATCCTCTCAGCCCCCGCAACTCTGGCCTGTACCCCAGTGCTTGTATGCATAAATAAAAAAAAAATCTTCAAAATAACTCCCCCTTGGAGCCCAACAGGCTGCCAGAAGAGCGAAACAGTAAATCTTTCATGTATTTACAACCAAATTGTATGTAAATAAAAACAAGAGGCCATTGTATTCCTAAACACTTGGAGGTGGTAGGAAAGACTGAAATTTGAATTTTGTTTGGAGGTTGCTGGGGCAGCACAAGTCAAGAAAGAGATAGGCAGCTGAGGTAGAGGCCTACCTGGTATTGTTAACTGAAGGGATCACACCCACATTGGAACTTTAGCACCTTGAAACTACACCAGAAAGAGGGGCACGCATAGCGGTGTGCAAGAAGCAGAGGGGCACGCATAGCGGTGTGCAAGAAGCGGAGGGGCACGCATAGCGGTGTGCAAGAAGCAGAGGGGCACGCATAGCGGTGTGCAAGAAGCAGAGGGGCACGCATAGCGGTGTGCAAGAAGCGGTCTCTACCTATGGGGGGTGCAAGGAAAGGGGAGCAGAGACTCAGGACTGGAGCAGTAGGTCAGTGTCGGGAGGGGAGAATGTAGTGCTGCATAGCAACCAGGCTCCCAGAGCCAGAGCGTAAAGCGGGCTGTATCCCTAAGTAGAGGGGTTTGAGGACAGTGACGGTCCTGATGGCTGCCAGTGTGGGGTCTGTGTAAGGTGATGATTGTCAGCTTGAGCTCGTGGTTCCCAGATGTGAAAAGCTAAGTTCCAAACCAGTAGGGAAGCTTAGATTGGCTCACCTGTGCCCCATGAGAAGAGGCTCCTTTCTATAACTGACAGTAATGTCATAAAAAGACACTGCCTCACCCCCCACCAAAACCAAAGCCAAGATTACAACTGTCTGGGTGCACATTGCCATCAGCCAGAGTTCGAAGTAGCTGGGCCCCAGCGACAGGAGCAAGCGCCTCGTGGCAAGGCTCTCTGCTTGAAAGGCAAAGGGAACAAAGGCCACCCTTGACTCTGTCCCAGCCATAGCCCCTCCAGTGCCACTGCTACTGAGAGAAGTCTGCAGGGAGGGTCTTTTGTGGAAGGCACACGCAAAGCTTGAGGAACACGCAGCCTTCATTTGTTTTGATCAGGACCAGGACAATAGCTCGCTTATTGTGAGAACAAGTAACTTCCACACTGTGCCGCACTTGCACACAGCTATTGTCCAGATCTACTGCCTCAGAGCCCATGTGCCCGAGTTGAACTAAGTTGAGAGTTTGATGCTAATCCCAGAGTATCTGAGGTGCTTAGTTGAGGAACTGGAGGAGAGGGTCACTGTAGATACATCTCTCCCTCCCTCCTGCCACCCCATCCATTCAGCTACAACACCTTGCGGCACCTTAGGAGGCTTGGAATCTTGCTACTCACTAGTTGCAACCTCCTGGTACCCTGATGCCTTGACTGTGGTCTCCAACCTCCTGCTGGCATTAGAGCGCCAGTCATCTGAACAGGTGTAGAGGCATCCATCTACGAAGCAATAGACACCCAGTGACCCCAGGTGAACAACCCAGGATTATATACTGCAGTCTGGAAACATGATTTAAGGCCAATTAACCAATCCATGAAACTAAAAATGAGACAGAAGCATACTATAAATGTTGGGGGAAGGGAGAACTAAGAGCAATTTGCACCTAGCAGAACATATCTCCTTATTCTGGGAAAGGAACCAGACATCTTGATCCAGGAAAACCAAAGAATACCAAACAGAGTAATTCCACACAGACCCTAAGACACATTGTAATCAAACTGCTAAAAGCAACTGACAAGGCAAGGAAAGAAAAAGAAGAGTTACACATATCCAGAAAAAGAAGAGTTACATATAAGGAACAGCTATTAAACTATCTATGGACTTCTCAACAAAAACCTTACAGGAAAGAAGAGAATGACAGGAAATAATTAAAGACTTCAAAAAAGTATTTCCAACCTAGAATACTTTATCTGGCCAGACTATTGTTCAAGACTGAAAGAGATATAAGGTACTTTATAGAAAAAATAATAATTAATAAAATACATCAACAATCCACCCTTGAAAGAAATATTAAGTATACTATTATAAATAACAGGTTTCTTCTAGAAATAGCAGACACCAAAATTATACAACGTGAAGGAAGAGGAGGAGATTAAAAATGTGAACTATTAGAATTAGTGAAGATGAAACCATTCAATAGGTCACAAATATTGAGCATCACATATAAGTCTGAGTATAAAGTAGTAGATTGGATTAGAAAAAAGGTGAAACTATCATTATTTGCAAGCAATATATTTTACAGAGAAAATCCTAAGGTCTCCTCTACCAAAATTCTTGTAGTAACAATAAATGAACATAGTAAAGTGGCAAAATAAAAAATTAATTCTCAAAATCCTGTTGCACTTTTACATACATATAATGCAAAGAAAATTAAGAAAACAACCTCATGTACAGTCACATCAAAAAGAATTATTAACCAGAAACTAATTATTGATGTGAAAGATTTCTACAATGAAAACCACAACAGTAGTAAAAAATATCAAACAAGACATAAAGAGATGGAAAAACACTACATATTCATGGATGGAAAAAATTAATATGATAACTTTTTCACCGAAAGTGACATATAGATTTTACACAATCACCATTAAAATTCCAATGACATTCTTCAAGGAAATAGAACCAAAAATAAGAACACAACTAGCTAAGGTGATCTTGAAGAAAAAAGAAGAAAAATGGAAGCATCAAGTTACCTATGTTTACATTATAAAGCAACAATAACTAAAACAATATGGCACTGGAGTAAAAATAGATATGGGGTCAATGTAACAGAATTGAAATCCCATAAATAAATCTATACATATTAATACTTAATGTATAACATAGGAGGTAGAACCACACACCAGAGGAAGGAGAACCGCTTTAAGAAATGGTGCTAGAGAAATTGGATGAACACATGTAAAAGAATGAAATTGGATTAGTCTCTAGCTCCACACACAAAAACAATTTCAAAATAGATTAAAAACATAAGTATAAGACCTGCAACAATGAAACACACAGAAGAAAGCCTTGGTGATGTGTTTCATGACATCAGTAATAGATGTCTTTGGGGACTCAATCACTACAATAGGACATAAAAGCAAAAACAAACAATTGGGCCACCTCTAATTTAAAATCTTTTACACAGCAAATGAAAATATTAGAGGTTAAAAAAATCTTCCTGCTGAATAGGAGATGTTTACACATCACACAACTGAAAATGGTTTAACATCCAAGGTATACAAAGAACTCATTCAACTTAATAATAGCAATAACAATGACAACGAAGCAATCCAAATTAAAAATGAGCAGATCTGAATAGATAATTTAACAAAGAGGATATATAGAGAGCCAAAAAATATATGAAAAATTTCATCATCACTTTTAATAAGAGAGAGAGAAGACAAAACCACTACACAATGTCATCTCACACCTGTGAGAATAGCTTACATCCAAAAGACCTCTAATAAGTACTGGAAAGGATGTGGAAAAGAGGAGCACTAATACATTATTGGTGGGACTATAAACTAGTGTAACCATCTTAGAAAGCAGCCTGGAATTTGCTTCAAAATCTAAAAATGGAAAAACCATATGATCCAATAGCCCCACTATTAAGTATCTATCCAGAGCACTCGAAATCACCAACTCAGGATACTGTATGCTATACAATGTTTATTACCCCATTATTTACAATAACTAGGATTTGGAAACAACCTAAGTATCCACTGATAGAGGAATGGATAAGGAAGGTGTGGTTTATATATAAAATGGGATACTATTCAGCTATGAGAAAAGATGAAATGTTATCATTTACAATAATGCATGGAACTTGGGGGGATTGTAGGAAGCAAAGTAAGCCAAATATTGGATGATCTCACACAGAGGAGTATCATAAGAAAAAAAAAGCAGTTGAACTGAAAAAGAAAAATAATTATAAACTAGCCAACACTGATTTTCATACTGAGATATTTGAGGTTAAGAGTAAGGGGAGGTGGGCCTCCCTGGTGATGCAAAGGGTTAAGTCACAGCACTGTGAATCTACCTGCTGCCACTGCAGCATTAATTTAACCCCAGGCCAGGGAGCTAACACATGTGTGCAGCAGACCTCTTGTGTCACTCACTGATCCCCTCAGCAGTGTATTTCAGTCAGTCTGCCTGTTCTTCTCCCCATTCTGTCTCTGGTGAATCCTCTCACTCCTCCTTCACTAGCTGCCCCCCCATCTCTGGCCTGCACCCCAGCTCTTGTAAGCATAAATAAATAAATCTTTCTTAAAAAGAATAAAGGGAAGGGAGAAAAGCATCAAAAGGGTATAAGGAGGTAGTGGTAGAGGGGGAAAAAGATAATAGAAAATTTCATTGAGATTATTTGTAATGAGGACATCAATGAATTACAACCCTTTTTATTTGATTGGCATAGATATAGACTAAGTAAATATTTTTGATAATAAAAAAAGAAAACAGAAAAGCTCCCTCCCTCCATTTTTTGTTATTTTGAAAAATAAAATATACAAAAGCTCCTCTCTGGAGATGAGGCTGCTCTCCAACTGTGAAACTGACCTTCACTGGCAAATATTCTGACAATTCCAGGTCACTGAGGTCGGTCTATGAAAACAAAGCCAAATGAGTAAGCCCCAGGCATAAAATGCATGCCCGCGTACTTAATTTTGAGAACTTTTAACCTGAAGATTTGGATATACAGAAAGCTGCATGTAAGGGTGTAACTACTAAGAGTCGCAGACTGCTGCAACTAGACAGGGCTTTAGAAATTTGACTTTAGAGTGGAGGCCACTAGAGGGAGGTGGGAACAGAGTGGGTAGGGACCCAACAGTATTCAGCGACTGGCTATGGGGTACTCAGGGGTGGGTGGGGTGCAGTGATGCATGGTGAGGAGGTATCAATCTAGTTCATGAAGAATATTCAGTGATGCAATCCAATGTTATCACAATTCTAATTATTTAATTAAAAAGTAAAATTAAACCTAAAATTGCTATCAAAAGTTAAGAAGTAAGAAATTGTTAAATTACCCTCATGGTTTCTCATCCTTCCAGGATGGCTATATACTGATTTGTCCAAGCTCACAATATCTGTGAGAGCTGGAACTCCAACCAAGGACTCAAGTGTTATATGACATATTTTACAAAGCACCACCTTTTCTGAAGCATTCAGAGTAAGAGTCTTTGAAACATTCTCCCTAGAATATTTAAAAAGATAATTTCATCCAGAAAGTGTGATTTAAACAGAACCTTTCCAGAACCTACCAACTGTGTAAAGTCATGGCCCTATCACAGAGTGGTCAGTCGTGTGCTTAGGTGGACAGGAGAGCTGGGAGGTGGTGCTGGACACACCCCCCGAGGTCTAAACCTGCACAGAGGGGACTGATGAAACGGCAGGTGATAATGAAGCAAGTTAGCATGCAGAGCACTTTATAGCAATTTTTACATAACTCAAAAGAACAGTTGGCCAAGGAGGGGAACGAGTTCAAACATTTCCACGAAGCAGTTAGAATTCAATGACGAGGAACATGGGGAGCTGATACCTGGAAATCCAGACAGGAAGCTGGCTCCAACAGCCTGTCCTCTAGTGGCCAAACCCAGCAATTTTCTCTGAGCTTGGGGCAGTGTTCCAATGCTGAGCTTGAGTCTGGCAAGAGAAAGGCTAGCCTTTACTCCTGGGAGTCAGGCAGGCTGCCAGACAGGAGCTGGGGTACAGCAGTAGCCACCGAAAACCTTGGGCTGGAAATGAGGCAGGAGCCCAATTAGCAGCATCTGCTTCCCCTCCCCTCCCTCCCCTCCCCATGTCATCAGACTGTGTGGTATGACTTGGTGCCATGCAGTGGAAAGTGAGGCTGGGCTGGATTCAGTACTCTTGCTTGGGTCTGGGATTGCCCTGGAACTGCTAAGCCCTTTGATGGGAGTCAAGAACAAGTCCCGGTTAGATATGGGGGATGGGAGAGACAAGATGGAGACAAAGATGGGACTGGCTGTTGGGCCTCCCAGTTTGTCACTCTGACTGTGGAAGGATTTATGCTGGTTATCTCTTTCATTAGCAAGTAAGATACTGCACTTAAGGGACAAGACACTCAAGTGGCTCTGTAAATGATACGTGGAAAGGAGAAGGGACTGAAATGGGTGACTAAGGAAGTTTTAGCACATTTAGTTGCTCATGTTGCACATGTCTTCCAATGTCCTAAACAAATGGGTAATGGGAGATGTTGCTTCCTGAAAAAAAGAATGTAAAGTGGAACTAATGCACTCCCAGTTTTCAGATCTTGCCAGTTAGTATGGCACCAAATGAGAATCTGGGATCTTCTAGTTCTCTCCAGCTCCTCCATTAACTCTGCAAAACACCTTGAATTAACGATCTCAGTGAAAACCAAGCTTCTCATGAAAATGCAGTTTTAACCCAAGTCTCACAGCTTCCAGCCCCACCTCTGTTCTTTATGTCCTTCCAGGCTTCTGCCTCCCCCTCTCCATGTGCCCCTGCACAGGACACCTTCCCGGGGGGGGCAGTGTGCTGGCATCTAACAGCTGGGAGCTTGCACACCAAACACTATTTAATGGCCAAGTACTTTGCAATAGGGAGTGGAAAAAGGCATTCTTTCCCTTCCTGTTGAAGTCCTCTGCTGTGTGATCTTGAACACGTGGCTTTACTGCTCTGTTCTCAGGTTCCTCAACCGTGTGAAAAACAATGAAACCAATCCATCCTTGTGACACAGCGAACCACTTAGAACTGCTCAACCAGGAGTTCATGGCTTGTGAATGGCAGGTCAGGAGACTGTCCTGAGTGAGCATCTTTCGAGGCAGCAGAGGTAAAAGCACCAGAGATTGCAGTGCCCAAGTCCTGTGTACTGGCCACTCACAAGTCTGTGTGTCTGTGTAGGCACTGAAAGGAAGAAACCAACCTAAGTTCTTTCTTCCCCTCTAGGTCAGAGATGCATTTCAGACACAGATGCACAGTTCTCTGCAGGCAATGCACCTGCCTTTGTTCTTGTAAACTATTCTTTTTGCCCTAAATTCCAGTTTTACTTATTGAAATTTAATGCCTTGGTGATTATCCTTAATTTTGGATCACCAGACTTTGTCTTTGATCTTTTAAACCCTGATGATAGAACAGATGGTCTCCAGCTTATACCTTCTCTACATCTAAACATTCCATGCATCTGGGAAGCAGCCGGCCTGCCTCCTTTCTTTTTTTTTTTTTTTAAGATTTATTTATTTATGCATACAAGCACTGGGGTACAGGTCAGAGGTGCGGAGGGTGAGAGGGTTCACCACAGAAAGCGGGGAGCAGCACAGGCAGATCAATGGAAGTACAGGGAGCAGCGGGCACAGCAGGAGAGGTCTGCCACGCCATGTGGGTCCCCTCCCTGGCCGGCAGCAGGGATCGAACTCATGCTGCAGTGGCTGCGGTTTGCTTCATAGTGCGTTGCTTAACCCACTGCGCCACCAGGGACTGCCTCCTTTCTTAAGCACTGGTGACCCTCTCAGCCTATACTTTGCCCTCAATAATCTGAGATCACCCCTGGATGTGCAGCCCAAACCTGATCTGCTGAGGCAATAGTTTCTTCCTTCTGGGGAAGGGAGGTGGAATGAATAAAGGTACATGCAAAATCTTTTATCCAATTGCAGGCAATCGAGGGCCCTCTTCTTCCACTTTAGCTACTATTTCTATTTCTGGATACAGTGAAAGGAGCATGGATTTGCAGTCACCCCGAATCTAGACCTGAGGCCGAGCCCTACAACTAGCTGGAGAAGCTTGGGCAAGACTGTAAAGATTGACTGTAAAGATCATCTATAAGATCCACAGAGCTGTTGGAAGAACAAAGTATAGAAACTGTGTGTGAAAGTGAGCATAAACCTAGAGCCTGGGTCTGTTTCTAATACCATTCGCCACTAAAAAGAACCAGGGCTCTTTGAGGGGGGTGGGGGTGGGCAGGGAAAATAGTCAATTCCAGGCCTATGGCAACAAAAATGCAAGATGAGCCTAGACCTCTTATGGGCTTACCAGAAAATAAGAAAGTGCACACAGAAATAAAACAGTGGTAGGTGGAATCAAAAAGCTCTGGAGCAACTGAAAGGGGTTCCAATGGCCAAACTAAAACAATCTGAGTCACAAATTTAAAATGGATTTGGATTTTAATCCCAACTATAAAATAACTATCCACAATCCCCATGGCTATAAAGAACAGAGTAAAAAAAGAAATGGAGAAAAGATAAATCCGGGCAGAAGCATCCAGATGACTTAGGGACGTGCTTCCCCCTTGAGGAGGGTTACCCAGTTGGCCACTCCTGAAGAGTGGACTACTTCCAGCCACCCCCTTTCAAAGAGTAGGGACTGGGAATGGGAGAGAAAAAAGGAACATTGCAATGAAAAGTCCTGACAAGCTCTACCTAGCCAGATGATCAAAATCAACTGCAACAGTGATAAAATCCTGTTAATAGCATGTGGCCTTGATGTGGTGAGACAAGAATGAAAATGTATTGCTGTGACAGCTCTCCCAAAACTCAGCATTCCAGTCTAAGGAAAAAAACATCAACACATCCCAGTGGAAGGATGCTACAAACTAACAGATTCATACTTCTCAAGATAGCCCCTTCATCTGAAACAAGGAAAGTTTCAGCAACTGTCACAGCCAAGAGGAGACAAAGAAGGTTTGACAGCTCATCGTGATGTGGTATCTTGGAACAAATACAGAATGGTAGGTTAAAACTAAGAAAATCTGGGCCTCCCTGGTGGTGCAGTGGGTTGAGCGAGCAATACACTATGAAGCAAACTGCAGCCACTGCAGCAAGAGCCAGGGAGGGGACCCACATGGTGCAGCAGACCTCTCCTGCCTCGCCCGCTGCTCCCCTCAGCAGTGTATTTCTGTGTATCTGCCTGTTCTGCTCCCCACCCTGTTTCTGGTGAATCCTCTCACCTCCCTGGACTCTGGCCTGTACCCCAGCTCTTGTATGCATAAGTAAATAAATCTTTTAAAAAATAAATAAAACTAAGATAATCTGAATAAACTATACACCTTAACGTTTAACTTTTAGATCATGAATTGCAGTAAATGTGCCGTACCAAGTCAAGATGTTAGCAATAGGAAAAACTGGGTTTGGAATATATAGGAACCGTCTGTACTTATTTTTCAGTAAATCTAAAGCTATCCTTAAGTAAATATATATATTCTTTAAAAAAAAAAAACAAAAAACTGTGAACTCAACATGTTTGTTACAGTGATTGAGAACTGCCTGTTTTAAATTTATAGCATCGCTGCCTTTGTTTATTACCTTGTTAAAATAATTGAAGCCACCTTGATGGCAATGTCGGGGTTGAGATCTAGATTGATGGCACTATAAATCGGCTTAGGCGTTAAAAAAAAATTTTTTTAAGTAAAATAAACACCTTGGTTTAGTGAGATAACTCTGCCCCCTAGTGGCTCAACATAAAATCTACATGTAATGGCAAAGGACACCCTGCATGCTCTAGTCACTTTAAATGTTTTACAGTCTGGACAAAAGTCAATACACACTCAGAATATTTGATCTGCTGGGACTGTACCCCACTTTGTTCAAATACACAAAACTTCACTACCCCCTATGGTTTCTGAAAAAATAGAAAATCCAGATAAGGGAACACAGGCAGGTGGGAACATAAATAACATAGCTAAATGGGATTTGTTTGAATGTGAATGGGAAGACTGAAAAATATTTATACAGAGAACTGAAGGATATTATTCTAAATGAAATAACCCAGATGGAGAAAAACAAACAGCATGACTTTACTCATATGTGGTGGAAAAAGAAATAAAACAAATGAACAAACTAAATAAAACAAAAATAAACTCTAGCCTATAATAAAAAATGGTGGTTTCCAGAAGAAATGGTGATGGATAGAAACCTGGATTCTGGTGGGAAACATAATGTGGTGCATTCAGAACTTGATCTACAGGCCTGAAACCCACAAATGTTATAAACCAATGTTACTTCAACTTAAAAAATGTCAAGGATCACACTGATACTTTTTTGAATTAATTTTATGTTGAACTGATATTTTACATGCATTGGATTACAAAGCATACTATTAATTTTTGTTAACAAACACCTTCACTCAGTGATTTCACTTTTGGCTACTGTTCCCCAAAGAACAATGTTATATTTAAAATATAAAATAAGATGTTACATTTAACAGTGAAAAGTTAGAAACAAGATTAACAACCAGAGAATTGTGGAAGAAAAGAGAGAAGTAGGAAAAGAAATAAGGAAAGGAGGGAGAGAGGAGGAAGAAGACAGAAAACTATGGCCATACGTGAACAATTATGCAGTCAATAAAGGTGTTTCCCAAGAATATTTGGTGGTTAACTGCTCCTGATGTAATATTTAGTAAAACTATAAACAATATCATTGAACTTTTGGGACTAATATAGATAAACATAACTTCACATACACATCAACAAAAATGTATGTTTACTCAGTGTGCAGAAAATGTCATTTTATTTCAAACTGATATTTGTTTTACGCCTTCATATTGCCTGATGACAGAAAATTAGTCAACTATGAGTTGGCTCAGTCGCCTCGGAGGATTAAACAGACATTGAAGGAATTTCCCCCTGGTCTCTTCACCCAATAGACCAGTGTCAACGTTCAGTGTCATTGCAGCGGTGAGGAAAGGCTTCACTCTGTCCTTCCGTCAAATGAGCCATCACTTGTCATTGCTTCTCTGGTCATTGGCACTCTATGTGTTTGCATCTATTGAGTCACCCAGGATCACCTTGGCTTTTACTTCAGCTTCCTCTCAGTCCTTCTACACCACCCTTGGGGGACTGGAAACTTTAAGGCACGTTCCTGAGCCCTCTGAGCCACAGGCAACCTGGGGTGTGCTCTCTGCCTAGACTTGCCCTGCCTTGCACATTTCTCTTCTGCTGTCACTATGACATATGAGGTCCAGAGCCTCTTCTGTGAAGAGGTTTTCTCCTGGACTCAGGACACAGCTCTCTGCTTGAATCCCCATCGTAACCACTCTGGGACTTGTATCTCACTCCACAAGGCCTGGCAGTGTCAGAAATCTGCTCTGGCACTGAACACCATCGGGGGGTGTCAGAAACCTACTCTGGCACTGAACACCATCGGGCTTCCCAGATCTTTCCTTCTGTGGAAGCTTTATCAAGTCCATGTTGGGGAAACTGTCTTTGCATCATTCATTCTGCCAAAGTCTATTGTTTATATAATAAATTTAGCTTTTGTACACAAAAATCAGACTTTGAGACTCAAAAAAAAAGAAAATCTTTTTTTCTAACTCATGTCTCTTTCAGGAAAGAGAAAGAGGAAAAGTTAGGTACTGATAATCATATTGTTTCTTTCTCATTGCATTCCTGCTATCACCTTACTCTGAGTGTGTGGAGAAAAGCGTCAGTGACTTACCAGTCAAAAGAAGGATGGGAGTGAAAGAAATAAGTGTATGTGCATGTTCACAGACATATAGGCATGGTGTTGTTCCCAAAGATAGAGGGTATCAGGAAATATGAAACTTCATATCAAAGAAAAAACAGAATGGCAAAATTTTCAATGAGAGCAAGATAAAAATAGAACAGTAGTGTGCTGGTAAATATTTAACAGCTGGTTCTAAAAAATAATATGCAGCAAGATATTTAAGCTCATTATAAATTTTACTATGAATAAATACCAAATTGTTACAATTATCTACGTCAGTAAAAGGAAAAAACCCTGTTCACATCACTGACCTATAAATTTAGATCTGACATGAGTATCAGTTGATAATCACCTGTATATTAACAAACAAAAGAAAATTGAAACAGCAAAGACATATGTCAGAACTTTAAAAATTTGTTACAATGTGCAAGGCTTCTTTACTTATTTTATAGCTATATAGTATTCCATTATGTGTATATCTCACAGCTTTCTAGTCCATTCATCTGTCTTTGGGCACCTAGGTTGTTTCTGTAACTTGGTTATTATAGTAGGATCACCTGAGGAGGTGATTCTATACCTCCAAATTGTATACAAAGTTGTAAACCATGATACCTAAAAAAAAAAAGAAAGAATGAATTAATGAATTTTCTACTACAATACTAATATTTTTTTTAAAAAAAAACTTCTTTGCTGAACTAGATACTTGTTTTCAAATATGGGAAGAGAAGACTATTTCCCTAACTTCCTGTGCTACTCCCAGTGAAAGAGCAATAGACATAACACACATTTAAATTTAACCTGCAGGATGGAAATGGAGGGGAGGATGCTAAGTCAAAGAAGTCACAAGGAGAAAGACGTGTTTAATGATTTCACTCATGTGGAAATAGAGTGAAACAAAAAGGAGCAGTCAAAACTAAACCAAACAACCCCCGAAGCATGATTGCAGAATGGAGGCTGCTGGAAGGGGAGAAGGGTGGCGAGGGAGGACAAAGCAGGGTTAGGGTACTCAACAGTCATAGGACTATGCGTGTTTTGGTGGGAGTGGGTGTGGTGACTTACATCGGAGGCGGTCTGAACCTGTTCCTGTAAATCACGTACTGTGTTAGAAAACAATGCTACTGAATTGTTTTAAAATTAAAAAATTTAAATTTAAACTGCACTATTACTACTTTTCCAGCACTTTCTTTAGGCTAAAAAGCAACAAACAATAAACCAAGCCCTGATTTGTAGTGTTTGCTCATTTCTATGGTATAAATACAGTCACCATAAATAATTTCAAGCCTCCAACAAGATGTCACCGAAAACAGAGCACACTACTATGTATTATTAACACCATACAAATGTAGTAGCCAAATACATATAGCCTACTGTGAATTTTTTTTTCATTTAATTTTCAGGTTGTATTAGTTTCCTGTGTCTGCTATAACAAATGACCAGAAATAGGGTGGCTTAAAACAACAGCAACCTATTCTTTGACCGGTGTGGTGATCCGTGCAGCAGTGGTGTGAGGCTGTGTGACAGCATCACAGGGACGTGCTAGGAAATGGAGGCTCTAAAAAAAAGCTGATGCCTGAGTCTTCCTTCTGGTGATCACCTGTATTCCTTGCTTAACGCCATCTCTGCTTCCATCTTTGCATTATCTTCTCGTCTGTGGGCATTTAGAGTCCAGCAAAGACCCTTTTCCAAATAAGGTATCATTGAAGAACTCCAACAGTTAAGATCCAATGTCTACACAGTATTTTTGGAAATTTATAAAAAATGTAATCTTTTCATCGGTTTGTGTCCTGAGACTTTCCTAAATTCAGTTATTTCTGGTGATATTTTGTTGTTGATTTCTTAGGGTTTTCAATGGAAATAATCACGTCATCTGAAATGTTGTACCCTGTATTTCCTTTTCTTGCTTTATGACTACATTATATAGATACTAATTTGTCTTAAAATATAAAAGGGGGGCCTCCCCGGTGGCGCAGTGGGTTAAGCAACACACTGTGAAGCAAACCGAAGCCACTGCAGCACGAGTTCGATCCCTGCTGCCGGCCAGGGAGGGGACCCACATGGTGCAGCAGACCTCTCCTGCTGTGCCCGCTG
>JAGFMF010011696.1:4901774-4928525 GCA_019455555.1 Galemys pyrenaicus
TCTGCCTGTTCTGCTCCCAGCTCTCTGTGGTGAATCCTCTCACCCCCCCACACCTCTGGCCTGTACCCCAGTGCTTGTACGCATAAATAAATAAATCTTAAAAAAATATATATAAGGGATAAAATGATGTGAATTTAATCATTTTCAATAATTTCAAGTTATTGCAATTTCACAAAGGTTGATGTGACTCAGGATCACCTTGTACACAGACAACGCTCAATTTTTTATTGCAAGTGCTACCTTCTAGAATTTCATCTGGATAGCTTATTAATATTACTGCATCAATCATCAACCCAAAGCCAGCATTATAGTGTCTCTTCCAAATCAACGTCCCTAAGGCTGTGATTATCATTAACATTGTTGATTCACTATGACTTAAAATACCAACCATCTTTGATTCCTCTCACTAATTCCCACATTAAATTTTTCATTGCTTTGAATACTCCAAAATGCCCTTTCAAATGATCTCTCACTTCTGTCCCCACTATAGTTTAGCTCAGACCTCTTACTGTTGACATTCTCAATAACCATCCAATCTTCCTGACCTCAGTGTTCTTCTTTACAAATGCATCTTTTTCTGGTTTTTCAGAATTGTATTTCTTAAGCTCACTTGGTGATGTGGTAGTTCTGTGCTATAGCAGAACCGTTCTGTCTTACTTGTTCCACAGCTTATACCCCATCATATCATTTTTCAATTAATTACATTTTAAGACCTATTTTATTTATGCATACAAGAACTGAGGTGTAGGCCAGAGGTGCCAGGGGTGAGAGGTGTCACCAGAGACAGAGTGGGCGTATAGCAGGAAGGCGGAGGACAAGGGGTCAAACAGGGGAGGGAAGAACATAAAGCAGAACTACGGGGACTATACCCTATAGGGGAGGAACCAATTATTGTATAAAAAAATGAACAACAATTTAAGAAATAAAATAAACTTTTAAAAAAGAGATACAAAAGGTGAACTCTGAACTATGTGACATACATTATAGTTGATTAAATCATAGAAATCATTGAAAGTTGATCAAATCAAGAGCCATTGGTGATCTATGGGACCTCCAGCCCCTTTCTTCTCTCCAGAGTGGTGTGTCCAGTCACAAGACTGGTTCTCCTAGTAGCCAGCTTCATTCCTTTCGCAAAAGCCACCTCATGACTGTAAACTCAGGTGTACGGAAAGGGATGAGCTGTGAAAAATGGGAACTCTTAGTCTTCATCACTTTGAAGCTACGTCAGGAGAACAAAACCAAATATAACAAAAGATGCTCTATTTCGCTAAACACTTAGGAAATGACAAGGGTTTTGGAAGCTGTGAGCCAGGAAAAGGGGTAGGTAGCAAATATTACTATATACATATATAAAACAATGTATATGTACATGTATGTGTGTATATATGTGTGTGTGCATATACATATATATAGAGAGAGACAGAGAGGGAATTATAAATAGTAATGCTACATTGCTCCTCACTAGGGTTCATCAACTCATATCCTTTCCTGAGGCACAGAAGATGAATATCACAGGTGTGTTTGTTGAATAATGCCATCTTAAATTTTATCTTTTCAACAGCACATAATTTACTCGCATAGTTATAATCTTTTTTTTAAAGATTTATTTATTTATGCATACAAGAGCTGGGGTACAGGCCAGAGTCCTGGGAGGTGAGAGGATTCACCAGAAACAGAGTGGGGAGCGAAACGGGCAGACTGACTGAAACACACTGCTGAGGGGAGCAGCGGGCCAGGCAGGAGAGGTCTGCTGCGCCTTGTGGGTCCCCTCCCTGGCCGGCAGCAGGGATCGAACTCGTGCTGCAGTGGCTTCGGTTTGCTTCACAGTGTTGCTTAACCCACTGAACCACCAGGGAGGCCCCATAGTTATAATCTTGACTTTTGCAAATAAAAAATTCTCTTCATTCTCTTTCTGCTGTTTTGGAAACACCTGACCCTCTCTCAGTCTGTCACTTTTTCAATTTTGATATAGTTTCCTTTACTCTGATTTTACTAAGGAAAATAAATAGTAATTGATGTACTCTTTTATTTCAGGAGGACTTTAGGAAATAATATGAACTGCTGGATAGGACATGCATGTTTGAAGGATAGAGCCACTACTTTACTCCTTGTTCCAAATGATTTTTAAAATCAAGGCTTACATTGTCATATCATCTGCTAGTTTAAGAGAATATGTTAGTGTGCAGGCTGAGGGCACTCCATGATCCCCAAACCTGCCTGCCCCAAATGGATTCTACCATCCACACATAAAAACAAGACATACTCTTAGAGTGTAAAACCTTAACTAGAAAAGAGCTTTAATAGAATTAGTGTGCAACAGAAGGAAGAGAGGAGAAAAACATATAGTTAAAACAGTTTCCAGTTAAACACCCTAAGTTGGGGCTTCCCTGGTGGTGCATGGGGTTGAGTCTTAGCACTATGAAGCTATCTGCAGCTACTGCAGCATGAATCCCCAGCCAGGGAGCAAACCCACATGGCACAGCATGTGCAGTCATGAGGTGACTTTTGGAAAATCCCTGTCTCATCCGCTGCTCCCCTCAGCAGTGTATTTCAGTCTGCCTGTTCTAATCCCCATTCTGTCTCTTAGTAATCCTCTTACCCCTCCTCACCTCTGCACCTCTGGCCTACACCCCAGCTCTTGAATGCATAAATAAAATATTTAAATACACAAAGTTACCCGTCCCTTGTGGAGATATAGACACCCAAATGAAGAAATAAGTCAGAAGGAATTCTGAACAAATCAGGGCCACTGAGACCCAAAATCTTAATCCATGTCTAAGGCACCTTCTAATGGAGACACATAGGGAAGGAGCAGAAGGGCCCAGACAATTCTGGAAGGAAAACAACAAAATCAAAATACAAATCAAGATAAAGACTGCCATTGTCAGCCTCCCCCAGTGTCTCTTTTCATGTTTTCCAGTTCCCTGGTGCTAGTCCAAGCAAGTGCAGCTTCTTTTTCACACTCTTACAATACCAGAATAATGGTTTGGTTTTTAATGTCATCAATTACAATATTATTTTTAAAACATTTGCTATGCCAATTCAAGCTAAGCAAAACATAGAACTGACTTAGAGTAATCAGCAAGAAAATGAAGTACAGAAGTCAGTCCACAATGGCTGAGACCCTCCAACACTGAGAGGTTTGGGAGAGGAAGACCCAGTGAAGGATACCGGGGAGCAATAGCTTCTGAAGGAAAAAGGAGAATGTGTTGTCCTGCACACTAAGAAAGGGACGTGTTTTAACAAGAGGCGTGCACCACTTTCCGAGCTAAGTGCTGCCGGGTCCAGTGATCAAATTGGTGGCATGAAAAACCAGATAAGTGCAGTGAATGTACAAAGTCACTGTGACACCTTCTAAAGGTTTAGCCTGTCACTCCCAGGGCCTAACTGAGCTGGTCCTTTCGGATCTAATCTGAGCGTCTAAGACACTTAAGCTGTCCTCGACTTCCTACCGTCCAAGATTGTTCTAAGGATGTAAAGTGCTTTGCAAACAAAGATGCTTAACGAAAGGGTGGGACAAAGGGCAATTGCTGGCTTTATTTTATTACTGGATTACCACACTCATTTCAGATTTCTTCCTTCCCTCGGCGCTGCCTCACAGCTGAATTTTTCTTAAATTGGCAGCCACACAGAAAGGATTTATAGACCCGTTTTTTCAAATCCTTCACGGTCCCAGTACAACTCTCCGTCCCTGCCCCCTCCAAGTCTTCCACCTGGAAGAAGGGCGTGCAGAATCCACCCTGAAACAACAAGGGTGGGCGGGGAGGGAGGAAGGGTGTTTCTGGTCCGCCACGGGCTCTGGGCGCATGCGTCAGTTTTCCGCGGCGCGGACCTTCCGTGCTGCCGCCTAGGAGGGGCGGGGAGAGGTGGTTTGCCTGACGGACCGAGTACGGGTGCCGGCGGGTCCTTGCGGAAGTCCGTGCGCCGCAGGCAGGGCCGCAGCGGCTGCTCGGTGCCCTTGTTGCCGAGGGCCCGTTCCTAGGTCATTCCTGCAGCGGGGACCGGAGTGGGGCTGCCACCGGGGCGCGCGTGGCCGTCTGGGTGCCCGGTGGCCTCGTCGCCGGCGGGATGTGGCGCCTACGGCGGGCTGCGGTGGCCTGGTAAGTGCAGGTTGCGACCTGGCGCCGTTATTTGGGGCCCCTGGAGAACGGTAGTAGATCGTCACTCGCTCAGGGGTGAAGACGAGTCCCGGGCCGGGCGGAGGACGGTGGAAAGATTCCGGCACTTTTAAGTACTTAAGTGACAGGGCCCTGGCTGGCTTACCCGGGGCGCCGGCTGTGGTACCGGCCCTGCGGCTGTTCAGCGTCCCTGGGACATTCTGAGCGCCTTTCGGTCTCGGGCGCTGTCCTTCGTCCCTGCGCCGCTTACCGCTTCACCCGCGCTGCTGAGTCTCCGGTTGCGTTCTGTGTCCCTCTCCTCCCTCACCTCCGGCTCTGAGTGTCGCCTTTCCCACCTCTTTCTTAACTCTTTGTGGTCTTTTTGTTTTTCTAACCTCTCCCTCCACTGTACTTGTAAATTGCTCCCGTAGGCACTCGCTCTTCTCGGGAGTGAAGGGGTCTCTGCCTCCTTCCCCAGTCTGCTAAATGCAAGTGACTGGAAGTTGGAACGGGCTAGTGAAGCCTACGGTATCAGATACAGTGATTACAGATAACGCTGTTCAGCCTTTTTTTTTTCTTGGCAGTGTGTAGCGACGGAGACTTGCTTTTGGAGACTTAAGTGGTTGCTGTTGTTGCCCTAGTCTGGTTTAGTCCTAAGTAGAAAATCAAAGACTTTTCATTTCTTCGGGTCACTATATGCTTTTTAATGACATTACATGTGACTTTAGCTTTACCTATTTGCATTCCAGTATATGCAGATATTTTCAGGCTTAGCTCCTTGTTGCTGACATTTGGTAAGAAGTAGTGTGCCTTAGACAAAATTGGTAACCTTGATCTTGATTCACTTCTAAATGCATTCTTGATTTTATTCTTCAGAGTGTTTTAAAAGGTGTATACAATTTGTAGCTTTTATAAGAAATTGTGTATATTTGTTTTATGAAGGTTAGCATGTCTAAATTCAGAACTGGATGGCATACAATAGTTATAGCTTTAGTCAATTGGAATAATTATTTCTAGTCTCATAAGATTTTATTTTTTGAGTAAATCAACAGCCCTTGGCACTGAATAGGTTATTCACAGTCTTTTTATTTCAATTGGATCCTGTTGGACTAAATTGTTTCTAAAGTTACTGTAAGTATCAGAGTCATGACTTAAAAGTGTCTACTTTCAGGTTAACTACCTTCAGAAGTATATATGTGGAAAATCAGGAGCCTAAAGTTCTGAAATTTCTTTTACTATATCTGAAACATCTTTTTCTCTAGTTCCTTTGCATGTTATGAAAGAGTATATTTAAAAATTACAATTCTTTAACAGATGGGCGCATAAATACTTCTGACATGCGTGTCTAAGTACATGCTCATGGATATATATGAAAACCAATGACCAACACTTATTTAGATGCAATAAATGTTTATATAACATTGTTGGAAAAATAAATATGCAATGGGAAATGGCATATATGCTAAAAGAGATGGTAAATGGGAGGGACTAGATGACTTCAGTGGTGGGACCTTGTTTTGTATAACATTTGATTTTTAGTTTAACTAAATATGGAAGTCTGGTCAAAAAATTCTTTCAGAACTGTGAAGGTATTGCTACAATTTTTTATAGCATCCTTTGTTATAAACTATTAGGAAAATCAAAGTTTTGTGTGTTTGTGAATATCTTTTCTTTTTCCCATTATGGAAGCTTTTATGATCTTGGCTTCATCTTAGATTTCTCAGATTTTGGCCTCCTCTCCACCGTCCCCACCATCGTCTGGTGTAGCACTTAGTAGGCCTTTCTGTTAAGAAGATTCTTTTTTCAGCTCTGAGAAATAATTTCTTCCTTTCATTTTTTTTGTTCCTTTTCTTTTTAAATGCCTTTTAGTTGAATATTGATCTACTTAGATTGATCCTGTATGTCCATGATTTCCAAAATGTCTGTACCCATCATCTACTTTTTAAAAAATGCATGTACAAAAATGTGTATATGCACACTTATTTTTAAATTATATATAACCTTCTGTAATTATTTACATTATAAATCTAATACAGTTTTGGAGGACAGAATACAAAATAATACTGTACCTGGAAGTATTGCTACTTCCTAAATCTCAGCACATTATTTTCTGCACCCCATGGGATATATTTTATATAAACACATTTTTCTGAGTCACTTTATTTTCTTGTTTTCTACCATTTTTCAATATGTTCTCTAAGTTCTTGAGAATTTTCTTAATTCATTTTCTGGTGTTACACAAATACACATTATGCACACTATTACAGCTTTACATTTCTGTGAACTCCTTTTCAACATTTATTAAATTCTTAAAGATTTATTTACGTATGTAAACAAGAGCTGGAATGTAGGCCAGAGGTGCTGGGAGGGTGAGAGGATTCACCAGAGACGGAGACAGAGTGGGGAGCAGAAAAGACGCATCTATTGAAATACACCGCAGAGGGAGCAGCAGGTGAGACTGGAAAGGTCAGCTGTGCCATGTGGGTCAGCTCCCTGACCAGGGATCTTACTTGTGATGCAGTGGGTATGGATAGCTTCATAGTGCTGAAATGAGACTTAACCTCTTGCACCACCAGGGAGGCCCCTATTTATTAAATTCTTAAAAAACATGATTAATTCTATAAACTCGGTGTAGGAATCCTCTTGAGAATATTAACTAGCATCTCATAACCTCTGCTTTTTAATAATGTTATTTGTCTTGGTCCTCATCTTAAGATGACTAATTTTCTGCAAGAGTCTGGTTATCAGATTATCTTTAAACATGGAGGTCTAATGGTTAATTATAGATACTTTGTGTGGATTTCCCCTGAATGATCCAACTGGTTAGGGAAACTGTATTTTAGGCATAGGATCTGTTAACTTAGGCTTTTAGAGAGTGAACAGTTGATCCAATCACATTATAGTTGAGTATAGTCATTTCTCTTTCTATCTCTCTCACACAGATACACATACACGCATACGCGTGCGTGCACACACACACAAGATTTAGCTTTTCCTTGCCAGATTGCTCAGCCTGGTAGTGAGTGCTGCTGTACTCCATTGTATTGGAATGGGGTGGAGAGTGACCCAAACAGTTTCTTCTCTTTTCACTCTCACCTGTATCTCAATAGGACTGTTTTGAGAAAAAAAATCTTTACTGTTTAACCCACAGTCTGTAGAGCATCATGGTGAATTGGAAATTCTAGAAGTATTCCTTGAGGGTGCATTTCTGAACTAGGATTTTGCTTTGAGTCAATTACCTCTACTGAGGGACTAGTTGAAGAACATCTCACATGCTGTTCCTTACTTGGACATTCATATGTCCTATCTCTGCCCTTGCCCCTACCTACACCTGTTGCTACCACCATTGTGGAAGTAGGAACTTTAGGGGGTTGGAAGTAAAAGAGAAGGAAAGTAATTAAAAACAAAACCATTTTACGGATATGGCCACTCAGGCCTATAGTTCATCTAATTGGATATATATTTGGGTTAATTTCTATTTAAAAAAAAAAGAGAGAGAGAAGGAAGGCAGGAGGAAAGGCGGAAGGAAGGGAGTTAAGATTATTTGTAAAATGAACTATTGAAGCTATAAACCAAGGAATGGATTTGGGATGGGGGTGGGACCACAGATGTTCTGTCCATAGCACCTTCCCTTAATGTCATCTTTAATTGCTGACTAGAATCTAATGCTAATCAGAAACTTTTACTGCCTCCCTTTTGCCTAGAAACGAAAGTTCACCCTCAGCCTGATATTCACTGCCTCTGGTCTTCTTAGACCATTTCCCAATTGCACCTTCTACAGTGAACTTTCTTGGCTAGCTCACTGCATTTCTTACCCTTTCATTGTCTCACCACTGAACATGTCTCCCTAACTGCAATTTCTTCCCCCATTTTTAACTCTTCCCTTCCCACCTAACTTAAGTTTTACTTTTTCTGCAAAATTTTCACTGAACCCCTCCACCCACTTGTTTCTGGTGCTCTTTGACACACATGTGTTTGTTGTATTAGTGATTTTCATGTGTGTATGATGCCTGGGGTAGAGGCCCTTTTAAAGCTAAGATGAGAGCTTTGCTTTTTGTATTTGCTGAATTTGTGGTCAGAAAAAATTAATTTCTCAATAAAATAAGACAGGAACTTGCTTTTCACGTGATGAGGGAAATTATGGCTTATCTTAGATATAGAGTTTTTAAAAGATACACAGAATGTTTTACCAACTTTTGAAAAGAAGATGACAATGTTTTTGTGACTAGAAGCATCTTTACTTGTGGTATCACAAATGGTCAGTGTGCCTAAATCCAGAGTTTGTATTTTCTCCCACAATTAAATTCCTTTCCCAAAGATTTCCTGAGGTCAGAGCAAGCCCCACTGTCAACTTGAGGGTTCCAGAACAGGTGGCAGGTACTCTAGAATGTTTCTTCAGTCCCCTGTCGAAGCACTCCCCACCCCCCCACCCCCCACACACACACACCAGTCATCCCTTGCTTCCTACACTATTACCCGCTCTTGCAAAAAGAATTTGGGATTTACTGTCAAATTGACCTAACTTTCAATCCCGCTTCCACTTCCCGCTTCCACTTTTTAGTAGTCATTCTACCTCAGGCAAGACAGTAAAATATGGTAAAATAAGGATGCTTGCCTTTCTGGATTTTCCTGAGCATTTGTGACAGCATCTAGCATGATGCCTAAGATACCCAGCTAAGCTTCATCACAGCATTGTTTCATTGCTTCTTGAATCCTTTCTGAAGTTTTTTGTATATAATTAAATTAATTTTTAAGACAACTTTGAACCAGGCTCACCTTAGTAAGCACCAGGAATGTCTGTAGGGTGAGGTAATCAAGTGTGGTTGTTGCTGTTAAACTTCCATTTGCTCCCAAAGAGAAAGGGAAGCTCAGGCAGTGATGTGTACCTTTGGCTTCTCTTACATTGGGGTGTTTTTGCTATTTTCATTTTTCTGGGAATCTAGGTACCTGAGATGCTAATGAATTTTTCCCCCTTAATATCCACCCCTGGGCTATCTCATGATTCTGAGACACAGATGAAGGAGTAAAGAATAGCTGTTGTAAGCTGCAGCAATTTTTTTGCTCGAAAGCAAAAGTTTGTATGTATTTTGTTTTCAGCTTTGCTAGCAATGAGTAGCAGTTCCTAAAATAAATACCTGCTTTTTTTTTTCCCCGTTTCAGTTTTGGTTTCTTAAACCAGGATTATAATCCACATTAGAGGTCAGAGGACAGGTTCTCTTGCCTCACTGCCTGGGTTTGAATCCATTTAAACTCCTGACATTAGTGTGCACTTCCTAGGATACTTAGGTCTATGTGCTCCTTTTCCCTTGTCTGTAAAATGGGGGAAATACTAGTACTTTAATCACAGGATTGTTAGCAGGGTTAAATGAGATAACACATGCTGCAGTATACCTGGATATGGTAAATAATTAGTAGTTGTGAACTGTTGTATGACGCATGTTAGTCATGTGCAAGTGTATTTTCTCTTTAGTAGATAGTGCTCTTTTAATTTCCTTTGCATTGTTACCTGTCTGATGTTTTCCCCACCCCTATTTTTCTTTCAGTGAGGTCTGCCAATCCTTAGTGAAACATAGATCTGGAATAAAAGGAAACTTACCACTACAAAAACTACACCTGGTTTCACGAAGTATTTATCATTTTCATCATCCTACCTTAAAACTTCAAAGACCTCAATTAAGAACATCATTTCAGCAGTTCTCCTCTCTCACTAACCCTCCTTTACGTAAATTGAAACTTTCTCCAATTAAATATGGCTACCAGCCCCGCAGGAATTTTTGGCCAGCAAGATTAGCTGCAAGACTCTTAAAACTTCGTTACCTCGTACTAGGATCTGCTGTTGGGGGTGGCTATACAGCTAAAAAGGTGGGTTTAACATTCTTATTTCTTTTTCAGTTATACCAGCATGATTAATTTAAGGTTCTGTAGTTCAAATTATTTTTCTTTACTGTTGTAGAATGTAGTTGGATGTTTAAATATTTTTGTACCTATTATATGCTAAATTATTTTAACAGTGCTAATAGGAAAATGCCTTCTGAATCTTAGCTATGACTGTAAGATGTGAAAATGGCCTAGCAAAAGAGCACTGGGCTGGGAGTGAGAACACTCAGGTTTGATTTTCAGCTTGCCATTTAGTAGCACAGGCAAGAAAGCAAATGGCATGTTCAAACAACCACTTCTTGGCAGATCTGGGACTAGGGACATGGTGTCTGTCTTCCCTGGTCTGTCTTCCTTATATTCCACAATATTGTTTAAAGCCAAATTATGAAATATGTTTGAAATAGGCGTGTGTTTTGAATTTTCACATTTTTCATGTTTAGTAAAGGAACAATCTCACATGTTAAGAAGTTTGCTGCTAATTTGTTTTTAGAAAGCTGAAGCCACTTTGTTTCTAAAAGTTGAACATAATGCATTGCTCTTAGATTGGCATGTTTTAATGAAGTTTTTCTTTATATCCTTATATGGCATGCAGAACATTTGCTATTTATGCTTTCTTATTTTTTAGACTTTTGACCAGTGGAAAGATATGATACCTGACCTTAGTGATTATAAATGGATTGTACCTGACATTGTATGGGAGATTGATGAATATATTGATATAGGTTTGTATCATCAACATTAAACTATTTTTCTTGACCATATCTTTAGGAAAGAGAAATTGTTGTGTTCAGATAATTTAACTTAAGTTTAATAAATAGCAGCTTTATTTTAATGATAAAAATTAGGTCAAAGAAAATATTTTTAAGAAAAAAAGTGACCACCAGTCTATCACTTTAATACAATGCATCTCCTACAGAGCTATTTTCCTTTAATTGTTCTATGTATATGGTTAATTTTAAAATTACACACTTTCCTTTTTAACACTTACATAGTCATAGTGAGCATGCACTTGGGGTATCTTGTTTTGTTTTTTTTTTCAACTTAACACACTTTATGAGCATTTTCCATATTGCCAGGCAGCCTTCCTAAATATTATATTCATTGTTGTATAGTGTTACCCAGAGTAGATGCACAGTCACCAACGTAATTAACTTATTTTTGATTGGATACCTTGATTACCTACACTTTTTGTAACCAGGTCCTTTGAAAGCCTACTGGTGTCCCACATAATTTGCCCCCATAGTCAGACACTGTCCCCACTTTCCTAGTAATAGACAGATGGGGAAATAGTATATTTGATAGTTAGGATTGCCAGTAAGTCATGGGGATCTTTTAAAAATTTATTTTCAGTGAAATATTTCAGTTTTGTTTATAGATTTTGTCTAATTTTTTTGGTTTAGTTGTATGCTGGGTGGAATTAATTTCTACATGCACATACACCTCCTTAAAAATAAAACTGCTTAATTTTATCTAAAGATATTTGCAGGAAAAACATTCTTTCACATTGTTTTTCTAATATTCATGAGGACAGCATTTTAACTTAATATATTTACTAGCGTCACAGTATAGTGACTGAGAGTCTGGATTCTGAAGCTAGACGACCTAGGCTTAATCAGAGTCCCTACTTCTTTGTTGTATGTTCAGGCCCACTTACTTAACCTTGCTGCCCCAGTTCCTCATCTTTAAAATGGGATTGATTATAGCTGTTTTGTAGAGAGGCTATGAAGATTAAGTTATTACCTTCAAAATGTTTAAGTAGTAGCTGACTCACACTCTTACTTTGAAAATATTTGTGTTTTGGTCTTCTTTAGAAAAAAATTAGAAGAGCCCTTCCTAGTTCAGAAGACCCTATAAAGTTGTACCAGACTTAGACAAATTTGTTGAGTGTTTGGAAGTGAAAATACTTTAATACTATAAATAAAGCCAGGAAAAAAATAAAATAAAAGCTTACATTGTGTTCTTAGTTATTTCCAGCTGGTGACAAGTGTGAATCTTCTTAGAGACTATGAAAGCAGGAAAAAAGAATTATGTTCTTCACCGCAGATTTCATCATCTTTTTTTTTTTTTTTTAGTTCAAACCAGTAGCTTTAAGAAATAATTTCCCCTTTTTTTCTTCCTTTGTCATTTTGCTATGACTTCCTCCAAAAATACTTCTGATTCTGTTCCGGTGTTAACATTACTACAGTGCTTCTATCTTGAGGCGTTTACTTAACTTTATTTGATTGCTTAAGTCAAAGCTAGCCATTTAAGCCTGATGTTTCATCTTTTTCCAGAAAATTCATAGCACACAGATATCATTAGATTGTAGAAGTTGTAGTTACTATGGGAGAAAAAATGGAAAATGTTTTAATTTGAATTTACATATTATTTAAATTTTATGAATATTTTAATGGACAAATTCTTATTTTGAGAGTATATATCTTGTTTTATCTTCTCAGAGAAAATTAGAAAAGCCCTTCCAGATTCAGAAGATCTTGCAAAACTGGCACCTGATTTTGATAAAATTGTTGAAAGCCTCAGCTTATTGAAAGACTTTTTCACCACAGGTAAGGAATGATCTGTGTTTGGTCTTATTCACTGTGTCAGGAACCCCAGAGAAAAAAAATACAGTCTTTGACTTATGATTTTTGCACTAAATGATGGTATGAAAATTATACATATTTACTAATAACCATACTTCGAATCTTGATCTTTTATGGGCTAGCGATATGCCATAGGTTAATCTCTCGTGATGCTGGGCCAAACATTGAGCCTTAGCTTCCTGTCAGCCATGCCATCGTGATATAGGCAGCCGACATTCTACAGGGGTACTGTGTTGCAAGCATTTCCACCTTCGTGTATTTTCAACTCACAATGGGCTTTTCAAGGTGTAACCCCATCATAATCCAGAGATCTGTGCATAGATGAGTTTGCTTGTTTATTCCCAACTTTAAAACAAAAGCATTTAGCAAACATGAGAAACAGGTTTTTAGAAAAAAGATAAACACAAAGTTTTGTGCAGTCGTTTTAATTTTTTTCATTAGCCTAACAAAATGAAAATTTGCAAGGAATTAAAAATACTTGGCTTTATTCAGTGGTGGTGGGGGAAATCACTTGTTCTTGACAAGTAGATGAGACTTCCTATGTGTTTGCTTTTCATAATTGGATAGAGCCAATTTGGTGATTGTATAAACTATTTAATTACGATGAACCATTATGAATAGAATTTACTGAGTTAATCATGGCATATTTGCCCAATTATTGCCCTCTCATGATATAAATCTGAGATCTCAGACATCTTTGTTTGCTCATTCCTGTTAAATTTTACATTTCTATTTCCCCTTCTGCTGATTTTTCACAGGTCACAAATTGGTTAGTGAAGTCATAGGAGCTTCTGACCTACTTCTCTTGTTAGGTGTGTAAACAGACATTTTTGCTGACCTTAACATGCCTTGTAAATGCTTCTAATAAACTAGTTGCAAATAAAATTGCAGACCAAATTTATAGTGCTGCTTATGCTGAATTTTAAAACCACAGAAATATATTGGGCAAATCCATTATCCTTTAAGTGGAAATAATAAAATAATTATTTTATGGTGAAACTAAAATTCCTAAATATGTATCTACCTTATAAGGTTATAGTTGTTAAACAAAAAAAAAGTTTGCTTAACCAAAATATTTTTAAATTGATCTGATTCTTTCTGATAATTGAAATGAAAAGTAAGTTTAGTTTGTCTCATCTGTCCTGTCCTAGATGACATTTTAAGGTTTTTTTTTAATGTATGTGGTCTGTAATGGCAGAGGCATATGGCTGAAGTGTAAGTATGCTCATGTGAATAATCCTTGCCAAAGATTGTCTTAATTTATTATTGTATCTTAAGTGATATTTTTAAAAATTGATTAAACATGTGCTATATATTTTTTAAATTACTGGTTAATTTATTAAAATAAGAATTGTTTTCCAAAAAGTGATTTTTTTTTTTTGCTCTAAAAGTCCTTTTACCTTTTAATTGACCCGAAAGTTAGAATTTCATTGAGGCTCTTGACACATCTCTGGAGAATTTAAAGGACTTCATGTTTGTCTTTAAGGTTCACCTGGAGAAACTGCATTTAGAGCAACAGATCGTGGATCTGAAAGTGACAAGCATTATAGAAAGGTAAACATAATGGAGAAATCTTCGCGTAGGTAGTCTTGAAAGATTTTTAAAAGTTTTTATTTACCTAAAACATTTAAAGATAGTAACACCTGAGGAGCAAATTTAAAAGCACCTAAATGGAGGCATTGTTACTAATCTTGGCACAAAATACAAGCTACTATGTGGCAGTTTTGGAAATGTAGCTGCAGGAACCCATTTTCTTAAAATATTTTCTGTGGAAATTGTTTCAAGGATGTCCCCAACAAAGAATTTTGTTGTTGAACATGTGAGAAAGCTGATATAAATAAAACATGCAGGCTTCTTTTCCCCCTAGGATTTCTCAGACTTTAATATACTTGAGTACATTGTAAACCTCCAAGAGAAGTCAGTATGTACAGGGTTTTCTAGGTTTAAACAACAGAACCCCAGTTCCGTGAAATATATTCTAGGGACTAACATTACATGGCTTAGGGGAAATGTTACATGACCACACCTGAGGAAATATGAAGGAAGTGGGTTTTGAGAATAAATTGATCGTTACACTGATAATCAACAAAAGTGTATATGAGGTTGCTAGGGCATGCCACTTTGACACACACAGTAACAAAATCCACATGAAAGGCTTAGGAAAATTGCTGATGTAGAATAACATGCATTCTGTATTTGTATTCATATGTTATCCTGCTATTTTCTTAGTGTTTACTTTTTTCTTTTGGAATTGGTAAGAAAACTGATTCCTAGAAAGTTTTTTTTTTTTTTCTTTAAAAAAATACCTAGGAAAATCAACTTCTGGAAAAATATTTATAAATATTTCAATATTAAATATGTAGCTTTTAAATGGAAGATTATTATGATTTTAATACATTGAAGGAGAATACGTTCATGTTTGGGAATCAAAAGAAAATTTGTATAGGCCTATCTCTTTCCCTGTCCTTCAGTTTTGAACATTTTATATGATACTCCAAGTTTTAATTACATTTCGAAATATTTAGTCTTTTGTCTTTTATTTAGTCTTTTGGAGAAAACATTTTAAAATGTGTGTGTTTGTGTGTGTGTGTGTGGCTATCTGTATTTACCTTTTAACTTGATTGTTTTAATGCCTTTTCTATTAGTGTTACTTTAACCAAGGGACATTCTTATCTATTCATGTTATTGTGAAGCAAAATTAGAATAGAAATTAGCCTGTTATGCACAGCTTATTTTGAGTCAAGGCCTTGCCTTTATGAAAATAGACTTAACATGTAGAGAGAAGCTAATCTAACTGATTAAAAGGAACTTTGTTGCAGGTATGTTAGTATGGCTTTCAAATGGCAAGATTTCTTACTACCTAGATCAGTTAGGGGATGTCTTCATTTCTGATCTTCCCTTACATAGTGGAGCATTGTTTTGGTGATTGTGAAACCTCCAATAATTCCCTTAAAATCCTGCTAAGTGATAAATGAATAGGAGATTGGAGCTCTGCAATATAGAAGAAGCAAGGAATAGATCTCTGGGAATTTAATCATTGTTATAGATTATATTTTATACAATAGACATCATAGCAAATTTATTCTTTATTTTATAATTTACTCCTGTATTTGAAAGTAAATTCTCTGATAAACTCTTTCTTTTAACTTTCCCTTAATTTTTGGTAATGATTTTATCCATTAAAAATTCACCAATTATTTCCAATGATTTGTTTTAAATTCTAGATCCAAAGTTATAATTAAGTTGCTGTCATTACAAATTAGATCAGATTATAGAAAATACTAGTATAAAAATTTACTGTGCAGAAAAATGTTTTAGTTTCAGCTAAAATTAAACTGGTTTTAAATTCTGTTATTATGTTGCATTATGTTTTCAAAGCTTGACTGTTATCTGTGATACTTGAGAATAATAAAACACTCAAGACAAGTTGCTCCTAAATTAATTTTGAGAGATTTGTCTGCAAATTGATAGTTGAATGTGAGACTGGAGAGACCTTAGTTTAGCTACCATTGTGAAATTGTTCTAAAACATTAAGTTTTAAAATATTGGTAATAATCAGAGTAGTAGGATGGCGTTCAGAGGTTTGGGTTTTTTTTAATTTTTATTTTAATTTTGGGGGTTACATTTTTGCTCTTCCGTATATGCACATCTTCTGCTCACACTCCACCAAACCATTTGAGGCATCCAGAATTTAACTGATAACCTTTTGATTGGCTCATGTTGATATCTGAAAGCCCCAGATTTAAAACAGTGTTCAGGGTTGAAGCAGTAATGACTTGGCCTGGTGGTTGTTTGGTTTTTAAAGTTTTTATAGCTAACCTACTAGATATGTAAAAAAAAAAATCAATCAGATTTTTTTAAGTAAAAATCTGAGACATTTATATGACTGAAGTAAAAAAAAAAAAAAGTAGTTGGCCATTCTAATAGTACACATCTGGAGAAGCATAGGCATTAGGGCAGCAGCAAGACGCTTTCAGGCTAACTAAAGTGAAAGTAATGGGGAGTTAAGGGAACACAGGTGTCAGGTTGTTTCACTTGAGTCAGACAGAATGTACAACATGATTTATTGCCTGTAGTTCTTGGTCTGGGGTCATTAGAGTTTTAGGTGTTCTGCAAGTTTACAAAAGGGATATATTGTTGCTCAGGCTTAATAGACATAATTTGATTTTGCCTGGATTTCTGTCCAGTTTGTGGACAGTAGTTATTTATATTATTATATTATTTATGATAAATATTCTGATTGTATCTTTATAAACAAAAAATGGAAAGTTACTGAAAGCACTTTAATAAGTGCTTTCCGTAAGTCAAAAATTTTAAAACTTATGTTCACTAGAGAAAAATACTAGAAAAGAGCCGTTGGGTTTGACCTGAATAGTATTCTGAGATTTGGGAACCTTTCAGAACTACCTGAAGACAAATTGGCAGTTGGAGTGGTGAGCCTATTGGCTATAATGTACATAGGTAACAAGATAATGTACTGTGTCTCCTTTTTCAGATTCAGTAAAATTGTTGTCTTCTGAATGTTGTTAATCTTACTAATTTGCTAAGCAAGACATTTTACTGTGTCTGTTTCTGATCGGTAATAATCATCTCATAAAAGTAAGGTATATGATCATTTTGAAGTTTACAAGCAGTTTGATAATTTATAGAAAATATTTGAAGGTCTTTTAAAAATGTATAAAAAGTGGTATTACTGTCTTGAATGTAATTACTTATCAGTAATACATTAATGCTTTCTGTTTCCACTCATCACACCAATTCTAATTTGTATATCTTCACTTTCTGTGTCTTACCCAATTTCTACTCCTCCCTCCAGCCAGCTCAGTTCATTTGTTAACTTCACCAAGCCTTCCATAGCCATTTAGTTTCAAATATTTTGTTCTTATTGTTTAAAACACTTGCCATAAGTAACATTATTTACTTTGGCTTTCATTCTTACTATTTAATGGGCTATTTCTGTCACAAAATATCTGTTCTCAGAGTACCTAGGGTAGTCCTGAACTCTTAATAGAAGTAATTTGTTGACTTAAATCAGTAAAAGAGGCCAATTTTAAAGTAAATAAATTAATCAATGCCAGCAAGAGTGAGTGTAATGACTTTATGTACTAGGTCTTTTTGCTTTGATTGTTTGTTAATTTCTCTTGACCTTCAATATTTGGCATCTTTGGAAGAAATTAAAATATAAAAGTAGTACAACTTATTGGCATTTTGAATTGTAACAAAGCAATATTATGTAAGTAGGGTTTATACTTATGGGAGTCCTGATGCAGCAAATAATGTAAATGTGGCAAAATCAAATTCTCAATCAGTACCATCAAGTACCTTTTCCTTTAAAGGGCCAGGTAAGTTTGTAGGCCCTGTGGTCTTGGTGGAGGATAAGTGATAGAACAGTGCCATCAAGGTAAATGATGCAGACTTTAAAGTCACAACTGTCTACATTTAGGTCCTACCTTTCCTACTTTGTGAGTTATGTGACTTCGGGCAAATTTCTGAGTTTCCAATTTTCTCTTCTGTAAAAGGCAGAAGCTCATCTGAGAAGGCTGTTAATGTTGGTTATATAAAGTACTTTAGTGTAAAATCTAGCACATAATAAAGCAAAGATTGGCTGTTAGCATGATGGTGATAACAATGATTGATGATAGTTGTTATCTTAATCTTTGGATTTGGTGTGAGTTAACAGTATATTAATATTATTTGATTAATTTCTTCTCCTTTTCTTAATTTCTGTGAAATTTGTTCTGGGGATTATGAAAAATAAGAAAAGTGAATCATAGAACTTATGTATAGCTATTTACATAATAAGCATTTTTTTTAGGATATTCAATTTGGATTTTATACTATTAGAAACTTTATGGGTGTTGTTAGGTTACGAAAAAGTAGGTTTTAATTTTATTTATTCAAGCAACAAACATGTGCCACGCCATACTACAGATGCTAGCTATAGCACATCTTATGTGCTAGGCCTTTTTCTAGGTAATAGGTATAAAAGCAAACAGGATATGGGCCTTATTGTGCTAATAAATTATTAAAATACAGTATTTTAAATGTACTCACTTTTGACTGATTTAGAGTTTCTTATAAATGAGTTGTAAAATCTTTTGGACCAAATTGATTAACTTTCAGATTATGGCAGCCTTTTCAGTTCATAATTTTGGTTTTTGGAATTATCACTGATTTTCTTGATCTGATATTATAAATATTTTAAAATTGAGAACAGTATACATGAAATATGAGACAATGAAAACTGCAGTATCAAGTGAACAGCCAGATTGTTGGAGTATATCCCCTGTAATTTACAATAACTGTTATTAAAAACAACTAATTACTATATAGCATTTAAAAATAATTATGAACTATTTCTTCAGAGAAAAATATCTGCACTCGGTAAAATATTTTCAAAAATGTATTTTGTCCACATAAGGTGTATATCTTACACAGTTAGGGACACACATTTCCACCCCTTGCTTAGCCTATGCTAGCCTTAGCTTAGACGCGATATCACCAATCACTTGATATTTAGAATGAGATAAAAGGTAACCTCGTTAAGTTGTATAGTGTAGTAGAAATAGCTTTCTCTGTGTCTAATTCTTGTTTTCTTCCTACTTTTTTCAGGAGGTAACAGTTAATTTCAACTATCTTCAGATAACAGTGCTTCAGTAACAGACTTGGAAGGAAAGTGAGGTGTCACTAGAAAGGGTGTTTTCTTGAAATGTAATGAATATCAGAGCATTTGCTAACAATTTACATACAGATAAAAGCAATGTCCTAGGGAGGGGATATTTAAGCTAAAAATAAAAAAAAATCTTGTGCTTGGTAGACCAGCACAATTTAAAAATGTGGAATATTTTTTCATTGCTTTGGCATCTTATAAACTAAAATAGTGGTGGTATGTTAATTAAAGCAGGTGCACTACTGTATAAGCTGAAATGAGCAGTCTTCTTTAAAGAAAATTGATGTGAAAAATCTTAGTACTTGGATGATTAGTAGAAGTGACTCTGCTAAATGACTAAATTAATAAAAATATATTGGATTGCTTTCCACTTGCTGAAAAGCAGTGATATAAAAAATAAAAACCTAACTTAAAAATTATAGGAGTGATGAGGATAGTGAGTTAGTTTTGGTGTTGTCTTTATTTGATAGATTTTTGGTGACCATAAAAATGGTTGTAGAGATATATCTTTATATCTTTGAAGATAACTGCAGGTTTTTTATCTTGTACTATTGAATGCATCTGTATGTGTTGAAGTTGAAATATTGAAATGTTAGTTATGCTACTTGCCACTGTGATGTTCTTAGTTGTCATGTAGAAATATCAACTAGTTTCAACTTTGATTTATAGTAAGTCAGCCAGTTTTGTTATTGAAAGTCTTCATCACCCAAGGTATTAAAACTTAAGAATCAAACAAAAAGTGCCCTTAGTTTTGTGCTAATATTTTCCCTTGATTTAAAATGCTTTACTACAATACTAAATTTTCTGTTTGTATTTCTTTCTTTTCTGGAAAACTTAATTATACAACTCTTTGGGTTATATAAAGTAAACTCAATAATTATGCCTTTGGGTGAGTCTAGTAATTAAAATTTGAATGTAATGTCAATGAACTATTTTAAGAAATTTCCTAATTGTACTTATTTTAAGAGATTTTCTACTTGTAAATATAAAGTATTTTTGGCAGTTATAAAAAAACTCAGAAGCCATTTGAAACTCCTTGTTTAGATTATCTTAATAAATAATAGGTTTCCTAACTTTTTCTTTCTATAACTTGGTAAAAATTGAACCTTTGTTCCTCCAGACCGCTGTTCTTATGCAAGTGAAATCTTGACCTCATATAGTGGAACTTTACCTTTTTACTTCTAATTGAGAAAATAATTAGACTTGTAACAATGTCAGTTCTTAGTTTCTCTACATCTCAAAGTTGATTATCCAACAATTAAAATAACTGTACAGAAAATGACCATGTACCATGCCACCTGTGAAATTTGTGTTAAATAAAGGTTATACTGGGGTAACAATTCGTGATTATTAAATGGAATGAATTTTAAACAAAAAAAGGTGATTGTTTTGTACATAGATTCAAACTAGGTTTTGTTTAATTTTAAATTTTCATAAGTTTATTATCTCCATACCTTAATTATATCCTTGTATAGTGCTTTTGCTTTAGTAACTGGTATGCTATTGGTTATAGTCTCAGGATATTTTTATTTAGTATCAAACGAGCTCATAAAAAGCAAAAATTTGGTCAAACTATTTATTTGATGTTGAATAAAGTTAAAACAGTACCTAAAAAATAATTTTTAATCTTTGTGAAAGAACCCTAAATGTCAAATAGGCTTGCATGCATAGACTTATAGAAATATAAATTAATAAAAAACATTGATTAATTTGATGCTCAGAAACTCAATAGCATTTTTTAAGACTTTCATCTTTAGTTGGAGACATGAGATATTAAGGAAAAATATTTACTTAAGAATAATAATTTAATAACTAAATAAGGTGTTATGTATCCTTCACTCAGTCCTGTAATAATCATGATTGAGAATTAAAAGGTTGAGTCATATAGGGATCAACACTTAAAAAAAAAAATCAGTTTTGTTTTTCCCCCATGTTTAATACATCAGGAGCACACTTTTGAATTGGCAATTCAAAAATAAGGATTGAAGTATTTCTTTTTCTTCCCTTCCTGTCACAAGGAAATTTGGTTAACAACTTAGTGCCCTTTCCTTGAACATCCCAGTTAGTCTAGGTTTTACTGTATGTTGGTATCTGGCTTATTTTATTCAACAGTCACACTTGAGTTTTCCTTTTCACCTTTTAAACTATGTTGTTTTGTATTTCAAAGACATCTAATTTTACTAAGGGGAAAAATGGAAATAAGGTAGAGTCCATTTGTGTAGGGGCTCTCCAAGTACAAACATCAGTTTCCATTTTTGTTATAAGCTGTCCATTCCTCCCTAACTTACATCTGTTCCCTTCTTGTGCCCTTTGATTTAACATTGTTCTCCTCCCCAATTTTCCTTTCCTCATTGTAAACTCATGGCAGGGTCTGCTTGGTGAGCTCATTCTCTTACAACAGCAAATTCAAGAGCATGAAGAAGAAGCACGCAGAGCCGCTGGCCAATATAGCACGAGCTATGCCCAACAGAAGCGCAAGGTGATGGATGGTTTAAGGGGGCTACTGACGTGTGCACACTAATCAGCCATTTCTGCCAAGATCTTATCGCCTTAATCATTTCATGGACTCTAATTGTGAGAGATTATGTTTGGCAAAGTAAAAATATGAGAGAAATATAAAACATATGTAACTTTCCTGCTACATTGTAGTGGGTAAGCAAATTCCAAAATATTAAAAATAGGAATGTAGTTACTGAAAATTAGATTATCTGTGAGGTCTATGTATTTGTATTTAGAGAAGCATTATGAATTGCTGTTTGCTTCATTCAGTTACTGAGTCACCCTAAGTTTATAGTTAATTGTGTACGCCAAGTTTTCATTTCTAAAGTGAAGATTACTGTAGATGACCTTACTAAATTATTTAAGAATGAGATTTGTTTTAGCTAAAATTGATCATTCTTATTTCTTCTGGATGAAAACTATCTTGATTTAACCTTTGGACAAAGATATTCTTAGATATTTTGATAAACTTGCATAAATTAATACTAACTATATTCAGTAAAGTCGGTGGAAATTTCAACTTGGGCTACTTAAAGCCTGAATATTGGAAATTTGATATAATTCTGGTCATTAATGGGTTCTAATAAAAGTACGTATTTATATAAATATTTGGTCATAGGTACAACCAAGAAGTCCTTAAGACTATGCTTTGGCTATTAGGTGATTGTGCAGAATAGATTCCCAAGTTAATGTTCTAAGGAGACTTGAGTCACAATAAAATGAGTCACTTTAAAATTATACTCTGAGATCTTAAAGTTGTGTACAAACTTTATTCAGAAAGGAAGATGCAGTCATAGAATTAGCTTCCTATGGGTTCTGATAGTGAAATCAACGTATCTTGTACATAATGACTTAGTGCCCTAATTCTGCTGGTTAACGTTTCATTTGGTGGTGGTTACTACTTGAGCATACTTATTATGTTGTCATTTATATTATTAAGGGTCAATTCCCAACTTTTCTGAGTTCCATGGCTGTGGAATCAATTCCTATATACTGCTTATTAACTTGATGGTGAATGAATAAAATAGGTGGAAATAGAAAATGAGTTATTTTCCTACTTGGTTAAATTAAAGTAAACGTTTAGGCCAAGGAAGCACTTCTAATTGGTACTTTGTCATTCTCTGTTTTGTATGCTGTTGAAAGTACCCTTAAATAGTCTAACAAATTGGATGCTTACAAAGAGCCATCCTTTCCTTAGCTTTGTTACAGAAAGAGAAAGAACTACTATGTTGTAATAAGTTAGAAGTATGAATAAAATTCTGAATTTTTTTATGATGATAAAATAATTTTAATCGAAACCCATAGGCCTGCTGTTTTAAGATTCTAATGTGTGGTTTAAGATTAGCAATAAACTTTTGCATTTGATGATTTAAGGGATATCAATAGTAAATATATTCATTTTCTACATTGCCAAAGATTAGCATTCATTATAGGCCTTCTTTACTAGTAAGCCTTTTTTCAGGCTTACAGATATCATTCCTATTTCTAATATTTATTGGATTACCCATTTAAACCTTTTATGCTTCCCCTTCCCCTTTTTGTAAAATAGTGACTGACAGGACTATATCTCCATCTGTTTTATTAAAGTATGCTTAGTGGAACACCAAAAGGTCTTTTTCCTGCCTATTTTGGAGTTACCTTGTGTGAGAGTAAGTAAATTTAAAAACAATTTGCAGTCTTCTCTAATGACATCATTTCCTTTACTATCTAGAAGGACAGTTTCCGTACTATATCCTGCCTCCTTTGCCCACTTTAGTTAGTAAAGGGATAACTTTTCAACTTTCAGTCAAATGACCGGAATCCTAATTGATGAGATTTTTATCATTCCAGTCATTTGAGATTTACATAAGACATCAAAACCACAGGTACTTTTTATTTCATTTTTATCATTCTTTATCCCTTGCCTTTTTAAAAATATAAGTAGATCTTCATTTTTCTTTTAATTCTGCTGGTAGCAATTAATACATTGTCTTTGTATATTCTGAGCAAAGAAGCTCATGTAAAGACAGAAGATTAAAATGGCCTTTGGTAGTTTTGCCTTCTTTATGTATACATATACAGAGATTTTTTAATCTTTTTATATAAGTATTTAGGTATTTAAGAATGGCCGCAGTTATAGACAGAAATACTTAAACAGAAAAATCAGGCTTGGTTTCTTGAGGAGCTAGTAAAGGTTTTTCTTTTACAGCTTTAACTTGTTTCTGCGGAGGATTCCGCTCTTTCTCCATCAGTTTCACAGCCCTGGAATTGTAGAAAAGCTCTGGTTTCAAGACCATTTGATTCCCATTTCTGTCAGGGTGAGTTCTAAATTAATTTCATAATGCAAACTGAATCTATTAAACATCAGAACAAGAACTTATTCTGCTTGTAAGTAATTGCGTTTTCCATTGGAGTGCAATAAATTGCTGCTGTTGTATATAGTCCAACTTATATTGCTATTGAAGTCCTTGAATTAGGGGCATATTAAAAACAGCAAAGCTTTTGCTATTTTCTTAAGAAATCTTCAAAAGCATCTTCTTATTAATCTTCAATATTTATTTTGGAAACATAAAGGTTTTTATCTTGTTTCCTAGAACATACTAGGTCCAATTCTTGACTCCACCACCTGTTTTTTAATATAGCATTGAGATTAATTTTGATGTTCCATTAAACTAAGCAGATAGAAAATGTACATTTAGTAAAACTTTGCATGATTTACTCCTGTCAGTCAACCAAGGGATAAATGATCAATCTAATTACTCGTAGAAATCTGAATTTAACAATTATGGTTACTCAATACTAATATTAGCATAAAGATTGGATTTGTAGTATTCTAATAATCTTATATTATTTAAATATTTTCATTTTATTCATTATATTACTAAATATTTTCATTTACCCTTTTTGTTTTAGCAAGTTACTAAGTTAGCCTTTTTATAATTCTTAGCTTATAGTAAACATTTTTACTTTTTTGTGTATTTCTTAATAATTACCCCAGATATAATGTTGGATTTTCTATTGTAATTTAGGATATAGTGTATGAAATCATTAAATATTCACATTCAAACTAAAACAATTTATACTAATATTATTATATATGTATTGATTTAGCTGCTGTTGGGTGAATATTTAATGAAACAAAGTAAATCAAAGTACCTTTTCAAATGAGTTGGGAATTTGCTTAACAAAATTTTTATGACTATATTATTATAGCAGGATGGCATACTCATATGATAAAAATATAGAATTATTTCTTCATTGGCCTTTAAGATTTTGTCCTTTGGTTGTGGGTCCTACCCAATCTGCTTGTTTCCTTACATTTTAGAAGATAATTAATAATTCTTGTCCATTTTACACAAATGCATAGTCAAATGAACTGTTTATCACAAATCTCTGCTTGCTATATAGGAACGAGAAATCAATAACACAAAGTTATTGCGTTGCTTATTTTATCTATTATCTAATCACAGAATTATATTTGGATATTTTCAAGCATAAACCTTTAAAGAAAAAATAATGTTACTATTTCCATTAGATATTGGTATTTTTTTATAAAAGAACTTTAGTGAAAGTTTTGAGAAAGTCTTTGGAAATAGGAACTAAAATCTTAAAATAACTATTTCAGTGGATAAGACTTATTAATGTCTACCTCAATAAGCAAATCATTTAAATTTTTTGATACACATTTACTACCATGATGCATTGGTTTAGACAGCCCATGAATAAAGATGAACAGAGTTTTACATGGATTTTAACTTTTTGTATCCTTTGAAATAAATTCATGATTACCAATAATGGTTATCAGAAATTAGACAATTATTTTGACAGACTGAGGATGGCACCTTTTGGATGTCACCAAGGCGTCAAAGCAGTTATGTGGATTTGTCATTAATGACATCGTTTTAATTATAGTTGATCATTGTGTTTTATATAATTGTGTTGTTACTATCTTAATGTCTGTTTTACACTAAAATCTTTGTTTTGGGATATTTTACCTTTGAAGTAGTTTCCACAATTACTGTGGATTTCATCCCATTTTTACGTTCAAATCAGTTTTAGTTGCTTTATACTACTTCATTGCTACTGATGCCTTTGCCTATTTTGGATTAGCAGACTTTGCACTGGAATTGAATTATACAACAAGCATCTGTATGCATATAAAACTCTGAAAATGCAAGTTGTCCTTTGCATTTCATAAACACTTTCCTACTTATAAAATAGAACTGGATTATATTTGCTTAGAAGAAACATTATGACCGATTAACTTATTTAGTAGATATAAATGATAGCATGTATCTGACTTCCCAAAACATTTCTGTGGGTACATTAATGCTTTATGTCTGCAGATACCAATTTTCCTGTATTTGAGTATAAAATAATCTATGAATATATTAGTTACCATGTGTCTTGATTTCTTATTTTTCTAACATACCCTTCATATGAAATGACTAGATAGCAGCAGAAAGTGATTGCTTTTTAAGGGTTTTCCCTAACATAAGATTTTGATGAGCTATTTTTATTGATGAATGTAGGTATTTTTTTGGCTTTAACTATTATTTGATTTGAAATTGGCTTTGATTAAATATGCATATAAACTAAGTAATTTTCACTCTTAAAAATTAGCTTACTGTATCTTCTATATAAACCTAACTTTACTCAAATAAATAAATTTATTTCAAATATTTAGGTGTCAGACAAAGAGAAAATTGACCAACTTCAAGAAGAACTTCTGCATACTCAGGTAATTCTGAATGAGTTAAAAAAAAAAAAGACTTTTTTCTTATATTCTAATATAAGTTTGTTGATTCTTTTTTTCAACAAAACAAAATTGGAAATGGCTAAATGATAGAAGTATCAATAAGTGAAAAAAATGTAGAAGCTAATTGAAAAATAACGAATAAAAGGGAACTTGGATAGTGGGAAGGTTAACTCATTTGCGTGTACAACCTATTTTTTAATATAAATTTTTTTAATTTACATATATTTGACATCAATTGTAATCCCCATGTATTCCCCATCACCGTAACACCAGTGCACCATCACCTCA
>JAGFMF010011696.1:4935607-4986748 GCA_019455555.1 Galemys pyrenaicus
CCCCAGTGCTTGTATGCATAAATAAATAAATCTTAAAAAAAAAAAAAAAAGAATCTCCCACCAGAACCCATTGGGCTTTTGAACTCATTCCAAGGTGGCTCTGGATTTTGTTTATTGCCTCACCTGTTTATCTAATCTAACTAGAAGGAATTGTGTTTTTAAAATGAAATCAAATAATTATAGAGAAGCTTAGAAAGTTACAGAATATGAAGTTTCAAAGTTCTCATGAAACCACGGTATTATATGTGAGTTGTTTGAGAATGGATGGGTCATAAGTCCACTTCTGGTATGAAGGCTGCCTAATTCTCCCAGAGTCACAAGGACTGTCTGTAACAGCGTCGGTTTTGCTACAATGTCCTGTTATATGTGTCTGTGTATAGTTCTCCCAAGAGGTTGTGAGATCTGAAACAGGGACAGTTAATTCTTTATTTCCCCACTACCCATAAATAGCTCTAAATAAATAGCTGTTCAATAAGTGAATTGTCCTTTACCAGAATTTATCTTTGAAGTTAAACGCAAGAATTTTCTTTTGGTTTTTCAAGTTTTCTCTGATGGTTTTATGCTCAGTTCTCTATGATACTGTCTGGGAAGTGAGAAGGGGAGCAACATTTTAGATCATGAAAGCTATAAAGTATCCAGCGGTAGTGTTGGGAAATCAGTGCAGTTAGACATTTGTGAACACCATTGAGAAATCTGTGGCCTCCGCTTTGCCACAGTGGCATCCCTCGGGATGTTCCTGCTGTGCGGTCTAAGGGATGCCTGGATTTGTGCAATGCTGCGAGCCTGTGTATAGGTCCTGGGAATTAATTTGACTTACAAATGTGTCACTGTGTCTCAACTTTATTAATTTCAGGTAACTCTGAGTGAAGGTCCTCATCATGTCGCCTTGTTTAAAGATAGTTCTCGAGAGTTTGATCTTACCAAAGAGGAAGATGTAAGTAGAAATCATATGAGCTTCATGTGTGCAAACTTTATAACCCTTGTAAGCTTTAAGACAGTTAAATGTAATATTTGTTAACTGCAGATTTTCTTGGGATTTGTTGTTTTTCGTTAATAGCTTGCAGCATTAAGACATGAAATAGAACTCAGAATGAGGAAGAATGTGAAGGAAGGCTGTACTGTGAGCCCCGAGGTAAGCCTTGCTATTCATTTCAACAGTGTTATATGGAAATCCATAGTTTATGATTTGCAATATATCATGATACAGGCATCAATGTTAAGATTTCAGCTGTTCCAAGATACATAATTTTTTTAATGTTCCAAATAATGTATCATTTTGTAAATAATTTTCTACAACAGTTACATTTAGGATCAGAAAAAATTTTTCTTTGAGCATATATCTGAATGGATGGGTCATAGAATTTTCAGAATATGTATCCCAGAAGATTTCTAACAGATTGCTCAAAAAAGTTTTTGTGTTTTGTTGTTTTTGAGTAGACCATATCATTAAATGTAAAAGGCCCTGGACTGCAGAGGATGGTACTCGTTGACTTACCAGGTGTGATTAATGTAAGTGTATATACAGAGCATGTATTTGATTTATTCTTACTGTGGGAAACATTTATAATGACGTAAAACCTTTTTATTCAAGACTGTGACATCGGGCATGGCTCCTGACACAAAAGAAACTATTTTCAGTATCAGCAAAGCTTACATGCAGAATCCAAATGCCATCATACTATGTATTCAAGGTAAATCTTTTCAAGAGATTTGACTCACACTATTATGCTTCTTTAGCAATCTAAGCCTTCCTTTAAATATGCATGTTATATAGACATACAAGATAAATATGTTTTGCCTTTTCTTAGTTGTGCTTTCATTTTATTACTAAATAGAATTGAAATTGGGAATAGAAATTTCACTACAGGCATCTTGAAATTTTTATTGGCTAGAATTTCTCTTCACTGTTAAGATAAATATATTAAGAAAAGTTTTCTTGCCATAGTGTAGACACAAGGGCATGTGGGAATTTTTTAAATCTACTCTGCAATTATTACGGTGTCATTTTTCACTATTTTTTTTTTTTTCTTCCCAGATGGATCTGTGGATGCTGAACGCAGTATTGTTACAGACTTGGTCAGTCAAATGGATCCTCATGGAAGAAGGACCATCTTTGTCTTGACCAAAGTAGACCTTGCAGAAAAAAATGTGGCTAGTCCAAGCAGGGTGAGGGCAAATTCTTTATTGTGAAAGATGATATTCATTGTAGTTTCAAAAACAATTCCTCACAGAATACTTTATCAGAGAGTAGTATCAACTTTTTTTCACTCTCATTTAAAACAAAAGATTGGAAAATAAAAGTGATAGTAAATTAATTAAGTGAAGCTTTGAGGTTTTAAGTAAAGTTATCATTAGTCTCTTTCAGCACAAGTTCAATCCCTGGCCAGGGAGGGGACCCACATGGAGCACAGACCTCTCCTTCCTCACCCACTGCTCCCTTCAGTTGATCTGTCTGTCCTGTTCCCCGCTCTGGCTCTGATGAATCCTCTCATCCCCTGTGCTGCTGGCCTGTACCCCAGCTCTTGTATTCATAAATGAACAAAATCTTTTTTAAAAAAATCAGATTTGCTATATTGTTTATTCTAATTTAAGTAATTTTTATGCCAACATATAGTCATTAAGTTCATTTGTGGCATTTCTTTGACTTTACTTTTAACTAATGTTCATAAATTAATGTAAAAACTAATGTCAGTATAGATTCCTTTTGAAACGTATTTATCCTCCCCCTCCCCCAGATTAACATTACCTTTACTAACGCATCACAAACTATATGATATGGCTGATTTTTATAATAGAGAAGGCACACTATTGGGTGTCATGCCTCAGCAGTCTTACCCATTCTCTTCTGCTAATTGACTGTGTCCTTGGGCAAATACCAGTCAGTGCACAGTCCAACCCATTAGTCAGTTGATCTTTAGGGGTCATTTTCACTTCTTAAATTCTGTGAATGCTATACATATTTAGTGTCCCTCTCAAAAACAGGAAAGAGTTTCCTTTCAAGGTACCATTGTATGTAAGTGCTATTATATCTTGCCTTAAGGCATGCTGTTTACATAATTATAAAGGCATAAAGTATTGGTTAAGAGTACAAAATCTGTCATCAGATTGCTTGGTTTCAAATCCTGGCTCTGTCTGCCGTTGGCCAGCTATATAACTTTTTAAGCAAATTATTTAACTTTCCAGTGCTTTTGACTTCCTCCTGTGTTGACAGTAAAGCTCTTAATGATACTGTCTCATAGACTGTGAAGGTTTAATGAGTGTAATATTCACTGTAAAGTAATTGAAATAATGCTTGGCACAAGTGTTATATATGTGATGATTGTCTTCTGGAATTACTATGACAATACCCCGTAAAGCAATTTCAGACTGTAAGTACCTATATCCCTTATGTTACTTCTTAAGAGTTTGTCTCCTTCCTCCCCAATATTTCCTGAGACCCTTTGTGTCAGGAATTTCCAAGACAGATCACCCCTGTGTTCAATACTCTCTAAAAGAACTCCCCTGGACTCAACACAAAATCATACTTGCACCTAAGATTTAATGCAATGAATAGAATACAAAGCAAAGGCACAGAAGGGAAAGTTTCAAGAGCTAAAGTGTGGCAGAAACCAGGCCACAGTGTCACAGGTCCTCTCTCAGTATAGTCACACAGGTCTTGTAATCTCTCCAGCAACAAATTATTCCCTAGACACCTAGCACCTAGAGATTTTACTGGAAACTGGTCATATAGGCACCTCAAGTATCAAAATTGCAGATGCCCAAAAGGAAAGTAAGTGTTCAGCATATACTATGTTGTATTCACAAGGACTCATATGTAGGAAAGTTTTATGTCAGTGTAGGAAATTGTTTCTCAGTTAAGTTCCCAAGTGCCAGCAGGGGACAAGCAGGCCTTTTCTTAAAGATAGCAGTCTCAACCCTTCTATGTTAACTCCTTTCTACACAGCTCCTGTTACCTTCACTTTGTCTTCTTTTTAAGGCTGTGGATGGGTTGGTCCTGAAATAGAGAAGGGGAGAAGTGAGGTAGAAGCAAATTTTGTGACTTTATCTCCCTAATTCCTTTCATTTTTTCCACACCTCTAGATGATGAGTTTGTGTTACTTTTGAAATGAAGATGAGGCTTATTTCAGTTCTTTCCTGTACCAAAGATTGAGCATTTGGTGGGGAGGGGAGGTATAACTTACACAATATTAATCTGAATAGACTTCTTGTTATGTGTGGTTGATAGATCTCTCTTCAAATGTGTATTTTTTCTAAACAGAGTCTGTAGTTCCACTATGTTTAGAAAATAATTTTTTACTTTAATATAGATGACCCAAATAGAGAGAGAAGTGAAAAAATGAATTCGCTGAGAGACACTTTAGGTTCAACTGACCCTTGAACAACATGGTGGTTAGGGACACCAATTCCCTGCCCACTCCCCGCACACCCCATACCATATCAAAATCTGTATGTTCGTGTTCCTTGTCACCCTTCTACAGATGTGGAACCACAGATGTGGAATGCATTACTGATTGAATCTATAAATACAGACCATAGAAAAGAAACAAAATCCATGTTGAAGTGTACCCATGCCGTTCAAACTTATGTTGTTCAGTGGCCAATTGAATTTGAAGAAGAATATGGGGAAATTACAATAATAGTTCTCGTTGAGTGTCTCTTGCCTGGCATTGTGTCAAACACCACATCATCTTATTATCAAACAAGTTTGTTTGTTTTTTTTAAATTAGGTCCTTTCTTAAGGCCACATAGCTAGTAAATAGCAGAGTAGAAATTCCAACTAAAGCCCAACTCTAAAGCCCTGTACATCTTTCCAAGTTTTTTTTTAATAGAACATTGTATTTAGTATAGTAAAATTAAATGTATTTTTTCTCAAATAGCAATTGAACATTTTAATGTTTTTGTACAGATTTATATATTTAACTAGATACATATGTACTACTAAACTGTTTTGTTTTCTACATTATATTTATGCTTTTTAAAATTACGTAAACCTGTATCTTATATTTATTGTTTTCTACTTTTTTAAAAATAGATTCAGCAGATAATTGAAGGAAAGCTCTTCCCAATGAAAGCTCTAGGTTATTTTGCTGTTGTGACAGGAAAAGGTATGCAAACATGGTTATGATTTAGTTTTAGTTTTTGTGTTATCAAATAAGAAATATGAAAACTTTACCATCATCTTTCCCTAGGAAACAGCTCTGAAAGCATTGAAGCCATAAAAGAGTATGAAGAAGAATTTTTTCAGAATTCAAAACTTCTAAAGTAGGTATATTTAAATACTGAAAGATTTAACTTATGGTTAGAGAATAGCTTAACTCAAGGTGGTTTCACTTATAATTTGTTTTATAGCTTTTAGTTTAATATTGAATTTCCAGAACTCTTTCCAAATAGTAATTTATGTCTAATGAGTTAGTCCTTAGGCCACTCTGACAAAACTGGGAGCACATCATCTCTTAGGACAATAGATACTGGCATAAATTGTCCCTTGGGATGTAGGCACTGAAAGGTAACACTAGACACCTCTTAAGTAGTTTTACTAATAAAGTGACTTTTAAAACTTAATACTTAAATTTTTAAATAGGCTTACACTTTTCTCTTGCAAGCCAAAGCAGGGGTAGAGATCAAAGAAATAAACAGATAGTCACAGAAATTAACAAAAAGCAAGGTATTGACAGAGAAGCAAAAGAGCAACTGAATTATATCAAAATTTTATGTGTAGAGTTTCCTGAAATAGAAAAGTATGTTTACCTCTGATTTAACATATTAAGTCAAGATCTTACAGTTTTGAGTATTGTCTGTCGGAAAAAGAGGGAACTGGGAAACACGTACAACTATGTTGTCTAATATCCTACTCACTAGCCTTACATAGTTAAATTAGTCAACATTAAATAAAATTTAAAAATTCATCTCCTTAGTCACACAAGATACATACTTCAAGGACTCAAAACCTGATGTGACTGTTAGTTACCAGTGTTTTCGTCATCATGTAGTTGTACTGGACAGTGCTGGTATAAAATGTGTGACTGTTCTCATCATAGCAAGCATATTGTCACACTGGTGATATTATTATTATTGTCCTTTTTGCCATTTTAATTTGCTTTAAATCTTGGTTTTTTATAGAACAAGCATGCTAAAAGCACACCAAGTGACTACAAGAAATTTAAGCCTTGCAGTGTCAGACTGTTTCTGGAAAATGGTACGAGAGTCAGTTGAGCAACAGGCTGACAGTTTCAAAGGTAAATTTTAAATTAAGCAGACAAATTTAAACATTTCATTAATGAACAGTCTTTGAAATCCATGAAATTTTCCTTTTCTCTTACAGTCCAGTCCATTATTTGTTCATTTACTATTAGTTTGTGGAGAGTGGGAAAAAAACACAAATCTGGTTGTTGTATAAAAACAGAACTTTCCTTTATGAGGAAATATCATGTTGAGCACTTTTCAGAATTTGAACAGATAAATTTGTAGTAATATTTGGGAGAAAGAACTTAATAAACTATAGAGGACTCATATTCCCTCCTTTGTAGGGGGAAGAGAGGAATGATGTTGGGAAGCAGAACCTCTATGTCTCTATGTTTCAATTACATTGTCCTCTTTTCTGAACCCCACTTTCCTGCTTCATGGTTTTGTTTCCATAATTTTTTTGATGAAAATATACCCTCCTCCCCTTTTCCTATTTGGAAACCCTACCTGTTATTCCCATTTAGTCCCTCAGCAGCGTTGTAAGTATTATTATTGTTGTTATTATCCCCATTTTACAAAGTAACCTGAGGGAGAGTAACTTACCCAAGTCATACAGCAACAGATGGTAGACTACATTGGTGGTACTACCCCAAGATCTGTGCTCTTAACAGCTGGACCAAATTGTATCAGCTGTGTGTTTTGTGGGTTTAAAATGGAGATACTAGAATCAAGTGGTTTAAAAAGCTGATGCAATAATAAAATTCTGAGATACTGAAAGCCTAGCATAGTCAGAAGCCATAAGTGAACTATCCAATTTAGTTAATACAGAAGATACGTGATAGAACCTCTAATCTCCACTTTTAGAAAGAAAGAAAATAAAACATTTATCTATCCTTCCTCTATAGCAACTCGTTTTAACCTTGAAACTGAATGGAAGAATAATTATCCTCGCCTGCGAGAACTTGACCGGGTAATGTTTGTATACTTCAGTGCTTTGTCTATATCTGATTTATTGATAATATTGTGTTTATAAAAAAGTACATGTTGATGAGAGAAATTTGATAAGCTAAATTGTTTTTGTTTCAGCCATAACTACTAGTTTAAAGCTACAAATACTTTTCCAGGAGCAGTTACCTAAAACATTTTAAATTATTTATTATAAAATATAAAAAATAACTAGGGAACATGGGAGGTCAAAAGAAGTGTTTAAAAAATGTTTTATTATACATCAACTTTTTACCTTTGACATCTACTGTGAAAAATATACTCATTTAATGATCTAAATATGGTTTTTCCTTGCCATCAGTTGTAAAAAAACAAGCTAAGTTAATATATATTGATGTTTTCATGTAGCTTTTGTTATGTGAAAATCTTATGTGAACAAATACCTTGTGAAAAACTGCATTCAGGATTGAGTGAATAAGGTAGATATTTTATAAGTTTCTTTGTTTTTATCTGGATATTGGCAATCCTCAAAAACACTATTATTCACTGGTTCTGCATGCTTTAAACTTAGGCTCAATCTTTTCGCCTGTCAGATGCCTTCCTTATAGTTATCTCTGAAAATTATGACGGGGAAAATTGACTTGAATGAAAATCTTATTTGCTTCTACCTATATTGCCTAGAATGAACTATTTGAAAAAGCTAAAAATGAAATCCTTGATGAAGTTATCAGTCTGAGCCAGGTTACACCAAAACATTGGTGAGTATTTGACCTTATTTCAGTAACTTGACTATGTGAATTTTTATAAAATAATAAAATACAGATTGATAAGTGACTATCACATTGACTTTTTGTGGCCTGGGCTTATTCTCCAAAAACAGTATGGCAAGAACATAAAAGTATGTCTTTTTTTTACAAAATTTAATCACTTTTTTTAACCAGTTATGTATTTAATTATGGATTTATCAAGTATTTTGCAGAAAAGACATTCTGAAAAACAAATTTCTCCGTGATTTTTTAAAAATCTTGTTTGTCTTTGACATTTCTCTACATTATACTTCTTAGTAAATGCATAATTTTGGTTTCTGGAAAATCAAGTTGTGTTTTTCAGGTTGTGTTTAGATAAATATCAATCTGTCAGAACGGTAACTGATAAAGCATTAATCATAGAGATCAAAACTATGGAACAAATTGGTTTGTAAAGGAAGACATTCTCATTCCGGAGTAAGAACAGTTGGTACTACTTGTATTATGTATCAAGTATATTGTGTACAAATCACATTTTAAATAGAGGCCTATTTGAGATTTCTTTTCTACTGGTAAGTAAATACATCCTTTTGAAAAGTACTCATGCTAGTCTTTTTTAAGGCAAATTATCTTGTTTTATATAAATTTTGGCATAGTGGTCTTGGAATGGGGCATTACAACCAAATAGGCTCTTTGTACTCCAAGTTATATATAACAGGCTTTGAAATTTTTGCAGTCATTTTAACTAACAAATTCCTTGTGCTCAGTTTAATCTTTCTAATGAAGTCTGTTTACTCAATTGAAGATTATCAAAATTTAACTTAGATAATAATGTCCAGTCCTTAAGTTTGATTACAGTATCACTAGTTTCTCCATCACAGTGCCCTTTCTCAGTAGCAAACCCTTTTCTCTCTTCAGGTAGTTGCCTATTTTTAATCAGCTCTCATTATCCACAAAAGAATACTGGTCTTATCTTTACTTACTAATTGATTAATCAGGTATTTACACAACACAACTTATCTTTGTTACTTGTAATTTCAGCCAACTTTATGGCTTTCTGTAAGCCAAGCCAAGTTGCAAGAAATGGGTACATGTAGGTACATACAATATGTATATGCATATATATACACACACACTTTCTACACAGTAGAATGAATATACTACTTATCTACTAGGTTATATGTAATGTACTTTAAAAGTGACTGATTATAATTATTGATCTTTATGGGAGAAAAATACAGTACCTCTATATTTCTGAAATCAAATGAGGTAGGTAGTTTTGTTTGGCCAGAGCCAAGTGTGAATTTAAAATATAGCTACACTACAACAAGCCTTGAAGTTAACCAAATCTAATTTATCTAATGCAGGTTACTGAAGAGAATTTTGAAGGGACAAGAAATATGTATTGTTAGACTGAGCGGGCAGGAGGTTTGTGAGGTACATGAAAAGATGCTACCAATTATTAGTCATTAGGCAAACACAAATTGAATCCACAATATGTTACCACTTTATAATTAAAATGACTAAAATTTAAATGACTATCGATACTGTGTGCTGGCAAGATGCAGAGGATCTAGAACTGTCACACTCTGCTGGTAGGAATGGGTCAACCATTTTAGAAAACAGTTTGGTAGTAACTTAAAAAGCTAAATGTACACTAACCATATGGCCCAGCCATCTATCTCACTGCTATATATTTTCCAAGAGGAGCAAAAACACAAGTTCATACAAAGACTTGTAAGTGATGTCCATAACAGGTTTATTTATAATAGTCAGCTACCAGAAACACCCCAGGTGTCTAGCAATGGAATGCTATTCAGCCATTTAAAAAAAGTGAAATATACACAATAGCATGGATGAGTCTCTATTACTCTGAGTGAAAGAATCAGAACAAGAGTGCATGCTGTTTAATTATACTTATATAAAATTCTAGAAAAACAGGCTGTTGTAGTGATAGAAAACATAGTTTGTTATGACTTAGGGGAATGATGGATATGTTTATTACTTCGACTGCAGTGATACACAGGTGTATACATATACTATCAAAACTTTAAATATGTGCAGGTTATTATAATGATGCATCCATCAATCAAACTGTTTTTAAAAACTTATTTTCTTAATTTCAGGGAGGAAATACTTCAACAGTCTTTGTGGGAAAGAGTGTCAAGTCATGTGATTGAAAACATCTACCTTCCAGCTGCACAGACCATGAACTCAGGGACTTTTAATACTACAGTGGACATCAAGCTTAAACAATGGACTGATAAACAGCTTCCTAATAAAGCAGTAGAGGTTAGGATATAATTTAATTAAATGGGTAAGAAGTATTATCTGAAAAGGAGTAGGAGCTGTGAGTTTAAGGTTTTATTCCCATCACAGCACTATCTTCCTTTTTAGTTCTTATGCTCCATTTATTCTTTCTTCCTTGCCTTTATGTTGGGACTAACCTTAACGCTGCTACAGTTACAGCTAGTTACTGCTGTTATAAAATGTACTAATTGATAAGATGTTGGCCTGAGGGCATTGGTTCTTCTTTCAGAGACGACATTTATCAAAATCAGCTGACTTTGCTTGAGTGTGAAATGTTTTTAACTTCTTTTGTGGGTAGAGATTCCCTAAGGAAATGTCTAATGAATGAAACATTTCATTTATTGATTTTATGCAGGACTCAATTATACTTAAATAATCATTCCTTATTTCGGGTCTTGACAAAAGGTTAGAACGTACCTGAAAGAATCCATTTCTGTTATCCATGTGTCTTGACTCTGCCATTTAGTAACTGTGTGGTGTCTGGGCTAGATTTTTAAACCTTTCTGTTTCCTTATCTGTAAGTTAGGGATGATAGTGTTGCCTGCCTTCTAGATTGTTTTAAGGAGTAAATGAGTGAAAATATGTAAAATACACTATTAACACTATTTTAGTAGCTGCTCAGTAAATGCCAGCTGCTGTTATAATGATAATGATCATCATCCAAGTCGATCTGCCCTCTTGTTAATCTGTGAGTGAGTGGTTGTTCCAGATGAGAATCAGTATGCTCCTGGATGAGGTTGTTCACAAAGTTAGAATAAATGTTAAAATTTATTGTTTTTCATACCTACCTTAGAAACAAAATGTCACCACTGTTCCAGTGTATTTCACCTCTTTCCTTTCCTGCCCCAGTTCTAACTTCTTCTCCTTTCTCAGTTTCCTCAAGCTTCCTTTTCTAAGAACTGTTATAGTCTCTTTGCCTACGCTGCATGTTGCCAACTCCTGATCAGTTCTCAACATAATAACCCCAAAAGTAGATTCTGCCACCATTTCACTAGCTCCACTCACTGGTGGCCCCTCACCCTTTTCTGGGCCCCGTCCATCATAGGATATTTTCATGACCCAGTGTTCAGGCAGAAGTGGTCATAAGAGGGCAATGACTTTCTCTCCTGCTGCTTTCATCCTCAGGCCTAAGTGTGGTAAACCTGATGAAAGTCAGAAAACATCTATTGCAATGCCAGCCAGTGAATTCTTGGATAACTACCATTTCTTTGTGTTTAAAATGAAAAAGGTTAAATAAAAAATACAGTGTTAATCATAAGTAAATTTAGTTCTTAATTCTGTCACTGCTTTTCCTTTTGTTGTTCAGATAATTAGAAGTTATCTCCACTTTGAAAATAGTGATACATTTATTTCTATATTTTCTTAAAAGCAAGATTTGAAATAGCGTGAGTCATTCAGAAATTTTTAATGTATGATGGTGTAGGAAGGACAGGCAAACTCAGTTGTTATACAAGATGAAATAAATAGTAAACTGATTCTGGTGATGAACTAAAGTGTTTGCTTTATCTAAAGAGGAGCTCCAGCAGGTGGAGTTATATAGGAATGTGGGTCCAGTGTCGCTGTATAGTTCAGAAGGATCTGGAAATGCAAATTTGTATAGGAAATCTTTTAATTTTTAAATATTGCCAACTGATTTTTTTTTAAATTTAAAACACTATCTAGGAAAACATGTCAAGAAGCCAGATTTTTCTTACTGGTTAGAACCCATGTGAGAGCTCTATAACAGAATTTGTTTATATTTGCTGCCCCCTTTTTTTGAGACTTCATAGAAGTGTAGTTTCTGATAACCTGATATGTCAGTTTGGCTTGAATTGATGTCACACATTAAGTAAGAGTATGTAGTATGATTACAGCTTTTTTTTCTTTTAAATAATTCCAGGTTGCTTGGGAGACTCTACAAGAAGAATTTTCCCGCTTCATGACAGAACCAAAAGGAAAAGAACATGATGACATATTTGATAAGCTTAAAGAGGCTGTTAAGGAAGAAAGTATTAAGCGCCACAAGTGGAATGATTTTGCAGAGGACAGCCTGGTATGTAATTTGTATGTTATGGTGTCACCCTCGGTTTTATAAATTGATTCTCTTTTGTGGACAACTACTTTTATATGATTTTTTAAATTAGATTCTGAAATTTTAAAAAAGAAGGAAAAAAGTAAATCTATAATCAGCTCTTTGACATTTCATTGTCCTTCTAGAATCATCCTCTGCTGTTTCTTCCTATTTAGAAAAAAATCAAACTTTGTAGTAAGCAGACTACTATAAACGTCCACTAATTTTCATCTGCTTACCATTGTGTGCCTCTGAACTACAGATAGCTGCTTCTCATTTTACCTTTTGTGGCATAATGAAAGGAATTAGGTACACTGGTTTTCAGTGACTTCGAGTCATAAATGTTATACTCCTACAACCATTACACTAACTACTCTGTATTGAAGGCTTACTAGGCACCAGGAACTCTGCTAGGTATTTTGTAAGCAATATTTTAGTTATGAAGTAGACCTGTTACTGTCCTTGACAACACTGAGATACAAGCCCTACTCTGACTCTAAGGTCTGGCTCCTGACTCCACTCTCTGATAAATCATGTTATGTAGAATGTTCTCATCACCATACTCAATCCTTATTAAGCACCTGTTCTGCATAGACAGTTATGAAAGGCACTGTTGAACAAGATGAGCAGTTTTCTGGGAGAATACGCATCTCACTGTGGCCTGGATCTATCTACAATTGTGTTTTGAAGAAATGTTTGTATTCGCACTTGAAAAGTATATTCATTCTTGTTAAATGACTTCAAGGCTTTTTGAGAGAAGGGTGCCATTTTCATTTAAAATAGTAAAAATTAGAAATCAACTTTGTTGGAATAAATAACATCCGTTTGTGATTGTTAGCCCTTAAAAACTTTTCCCTGTTAGATATTTCATTGCTTTAATAGTGACATGTTGGTTACGATTTCTTTCTTCTTTCTTTTTTGAAATGCTAGTAGGTCATACGGCAAAAAGGAAAGGAAGAGATGATTTGAATTATTAACTCCAGCATATGAGGGTTCTGGCTATTGGATTTTATTTAATTAAAATTGTAATGTGGCCCTCTCTCTCTGTCTTAGAGATGGTGATCTCATAATTTGGGCTAGGAAACTTGTGTTTTTAGACAGGAAACTAACAAGGCAGATAGTCGGACTTTCTACATTTGTATGAGAGGAACATACTTTCATGTTTTAAATACATTGGCTATTTTGACTATTTGTAAGCTATCAATTTGAATGAAATTAATAAAGAGATAAGAATAAATCAAAATAGCTGTTTCTCTTTCCTCTTATTTCAGAGGGTTATTCAACATAATGCTTTAGAAGATCGGTCCATATCTGATAAACAGCAGTGGGATGCAGCAATTTATTTTATGGAGGAGGCTCTTCAGGCTCGTCTCAAAGATAGTAAGAACCTGGGTTCTTAAATTTTAAGAACTTTAAACTATAAGTTTTAGAACCTAAGGTAAAGGAATCATCCAACTTCAGTGGGCATTCATATAAATAAAATTAGCATTTCAAGGTCTTCATCATTAATACAATAATTGAGTATAATTTGTGGGATTTTTTTTTGTGACCCATTTAGTAACTGAAAATGTACTCATTCTAAAAAGCTGTAATTCAGACTGTTTGCTAAAAGAAACTTTATAAGCAATTCATATGTTCTAGACATAATTACATATGTAGTAAACATATAATTTTTCTTTATTTCACCTGACATTATATCGATATAATGCTTAAGAATAGTTACAAAACCAGAACTGTTATAACTTATTTACCTGTGATAAAATTCTTAATAATTTTTAAAAAATTTTTTAGCTGAAAATGCAATTGAAAACATGATAGGTCCAGATTGGAAAAAGAGGTGGTTTTACTGGAAGAATCGGACCCAAGAACAGGTAAAAGCGGGCATTTCTCTGGTCCTTTAATGCTCATTTTAATTCAGGCATTAAAATATAATCTTTGTATAGTTCTAGATCAATCTTAAGAATTTCATGTTTTATATCAGTATTTCTAAAAGAAAATGAGTGAATCTTTAGAATTAGCAGTGAAGTATAAGAGAAAGTCTTTTTTTAAAAAATAGCTGTGTTAGCTTTCAAAGAGAAAGGATAAGATGTGATCCTTTTGTGGTTATTTCAATTCCCTATTTAAGGCAAAAATGAAGATTAAACTTAGGAACAGAAATAAAAATGATACAGGTTTCCAAGTATGTAGAATGAATGGGATTAGAATAAAAAATACAGTGTCTTTGTTAGTTTTAACTTATTTGGATTTTCTGTTTATTTGAATTATTTTACTCTTTGTTTCACAAAATTATAAAATTTAAAAGGGAAATAGAATTGTGGATTCCATTTGTTTAAAAAACATTTCATGTACACTTCAGAAGCATGGTGAAAGCAAGTATAAATGACTTTATAAATGAGGAAAATTTATGGAGATAAAACTTATAAATTATTGAAGTCCCCAAGCCCCACTTCCACCCCTTTTTATTCATTTCTTATTGTTACAGGTTTTTTTCCTACCTAACATTCTACCTTACACTACTATCTAATCCATATGTTTATTCCTTAAATGTAAATGTAAATAGAATATAGAATGAAATACATAAATGAGGGAAGTAATGAAGAGAAAAAAAAGAGGTGACATCCAAATCTTTCTTTTCTTCTCAATTCATGAAACTAGAGAAAGACTAAAATATGAAAATACTGAGATACAGAGTAAGAAAGTTATTAAATGATTCCTACTTTCAAGTTATTGAGAAAAATTACCAAATATCATTCCTATTTACTTATTTCTTATGTCATTGTTGCTTTCATTCTAGACATGGAGTTAATTAATTTATATAACCAAAACTTTTCTAGTTTCATACATTTCTTGTTTTATAAGCTGTCACATGTGAGTCTTCATTTGTCTTAAAATAGTAAATAGTAGTCCTCTTCTCTTTTTTGGTTAAGATATTTATGGTAAAAATGAGTGATTAGGAGACTGAAGAGAAGCTAAGGGTTTTGTGGTTGGTTTGCACCTGTGTTCAGGGTGCACCAGTTATCTCTGCTCTACAGATGGCAGAGGGGAGGGGGTCTGTTAAAGAACTTCAAGCAAAAGAAATAGGTCAGCACAGGATCTGTAGTCTCAAAGAGGAATTTGGAAACCCTTCAGAGAAAAGCCTTCTCTCAAGGTAGCATGAGACCCAGACTGACTGAGAACACAGGTCATATTTGGGAATGTAGAGAGGAAGGACATCAAATTCACCTGGAAGGAGGTGTTAGTATGTGTGTTTGGTTTTCAAAACAAAGCCTTACATTAAATCATGTCAGACTAGCTCAAGTTCTTCTCTAACCTTTCTTCCCTTGAAAACTGTCCCAGACCTCATACCTGGAGGTTATCATGAGAAACCTGTCGAGCAGAAGTTGAGAATGTCCCTAGGTCTCACATTGCAGCTTTAGGTAGCTGTATAAACCTTTCTTCTGCTTTTTGAGTGACTAGATTGAGTATGAAAAGAAACCGAGGATTATCCAGAGAAGATAAGAAATTTTTGCTCTGGAAACTCTTTTGTGCCTTTGTGTTGTTACTTTTTCTTCAGTTTTCAAGAAACATCTATCCCTTTTGAAATAGTCTCATCTTGTCTTGAACTGAACTAATGAGGATGTTGGTCAGAATGGAAGGTAGAATAGTGGTCTCCTAGATACTAGGTAAGCAATGGTAGCTGTAGAGTTGAGGAGCGGTACAAATGGAAACAGGACAGTAAGAACTGGAGAATAACATCAAGTAGAAATTTCCTTTTTACCTGAGACCAAAAGAGGATGTTTAAGGAAACAGTAAAATTTCTCTTTATTAAAGAATAAAGTGTCTGAAGTGTTTCATGGCATATAAATTAGTAGTTCCATTTATAAGACAGTTACCTTATGTGCAAGTTTGTCTATAGGTACTCAGTTTCTGTAGCTTAGTACAGTTTGGGGCAAAACAGTACAGTAGTAACTTGCTTCGAGTAGTCAGTGAATTTGAAGCTAGTTTCTTTTACCATACAATTGTGAAAGAAAGATTGAAAATGAAAAAATAAACTTAATCTGACACCATATAAGAATCTTTATTTTAAACATTATTATTGTGTATATGTTTTCTTCTTTTGGTAAAGAGCCTGAACAATCATAAAAAGACTAGAAGTGAATTTAAAAGTCATAGCTACTTTAAAGAAGTGTGCTTTTTAATGAAAAGACTTTTAAATTAAGCTGAATTTTATATTTAATTTATCAGAAAATAAACATGTCAATAGCTACAAATTCTTATAGTTATGTAGTCATTAAATATGAGGCATTTATATAACTTTATCTCTCCCATGTATTCAGGATATTTTTTCTTAGACTGAAATCCTACTCTAGGGTCAGGAGAGAAAGTGCTTGATGCCATAATTTCAACAGTGAAACATTTTAATGAAAGTAAAATATCATAAACAGAACTAATCCCTTTTTACTCTTATTTTTTATTTTTTGTCTTATAAGTCTGGGCTGTTCTATACTTAAGCAAGGTGCTAAGGCCTTTCTTATTTACTGTGGCTGAGACTGTGTCACCTATTATACAATAGCAATATATTTATTAAAACTGGAGCTGTTTTTATGCATATGTCAAAACAGGAACCATCTAAAAATAATCTTTTAAACATTTTAAAGTGTATTCACAATGAAACCAAGAACGAATTGGAGAAGATGTTAAAATGCAATGAGGAGCACCCAGCTTATCTTGCAAGTGATGAAATAACTACAGTCCGGAAGAACCTTGAATCCCGGGGAGTAGAAGTAGATCCAAGCTTGGTAATAAATACTTAATTTTACCTTGATTATGTACACTTTTGCTGACAGTAAAAATTCAATGTTTTGATTATGGGAAGGGTAGAAATTTTATTCTTGCTATTCCTTGTTTAAGTGTAATGCTTTTAATTAGTAAATTGGGAAATTAGGACTTAGAAAGTGAAGTACTTGGGCAAATTCAGTGGTTCTGGCAAAAGGGGATGAGCCCAACCAGACCTTTGCACCACATTACACTGCTTCAGATTGCAAAATAGAGTTTCTGCTAACATGTGGTCCATTTATAATTTTTTTCCCCTCCAAACAAATGTATCTTAAAGCAGGTATAAGTTAATTTAGGAGAAGTAGGAATGTTACATATTTATTAAATTGAATAAAGCCTTTGTGTCCGTCTCATTTTCCTCATTTATAATAAATACGAGGATGAAAATAGTTACACTTTACACTACATTTTGCTTACCTTCATCATATTTGTTTGGGGAGAAATTTTTTTAAAACTGTAAGCCTATTCCCTACTGCTTAGTTGGGGCACAAAGTGTAAAAACTCTTACTGATACTAGTTTACATTATCTTAAGTGAAATCTAACTAGAAAAGGTAATTCTAGTGGGGGGAACAACCATATTAGAGATTTCAGAGCCATCCATAACTTCTTTTATAGATGATCTGCTGTTTATGTTTCTCAGCAGAGAAGTATACTGACTTTAAATTCCACCAGAAGTCAGAACAAAAAAAGTGATGAAACTCAAAGCACTTGAAATTGTTATACCTCTGGCATTATTTATAACTGAAAATGATAAAATTATTGATTACATGAAATTATTACTTGAATATAGACTTGGTTTATCCCCACTGGTCCTAGTTCTCAACAGTAAGTTGTAATTTGATACTTTTTAGCTGTAAGTGTAAAAACTTGGATACAATAGATGGGACTTTGCTTCTATTTTAGGATGTAAATTGGCTGTACCTTAATTAGAGCAAGAAAATTTCAGGTTTTCAAGAGACACTTCCTTTAATATACTTTATGAAACTATTAAATAAACTATTAATAAAGTACTAGAAAAGCATAGGGGATGGACTAGATGGATGTCAGAAGATTTTAATTTTATTAATTCCACTCTATTAGCTAGTACTGTTAATACTAAAAATATAATCTATCTGAGCTTCACTTTTCTCATTTGAAGATATGGTGATACTTGCTCGTTGTTGTTATGCTCCCAAATAAGAAAATAGTTTGAGAAAAACAAGTTAGAACTTTTAACAGCCTCTGTAGTAATTATGTGGTGGGGGTCGTATTACTGCAGTTACGGTGAAATTTCATAATCAGAAAGGAAATATAACTGTCCTTAGACAAGGTTTTCCACCTCTTTGCCTTTATCTCTACCTCAGACTAGGAGATAATCTCCCACTCTATCTGATCTACAGTGTCAGTGTTTTGACTATAACAGCATTGCTTATTAAAAACTGCAGATGTTAAAACACACTGACTAGTAAGGGATCAGAGTAGTAGTAAACCTAATCTTTGTCTTAACAAAATGAATATGGGTTTTTTTTAAAGAATTATTTATTTATACATACAATCACTGGGGAGAGGCCAGGGGTATGGGGGTGAGAGGATCTACCAGAAAGAGTGGGGAGCAGAATAGGCAGATAGACTGAAATACACTGCTGAGGGAAGCAGCGGGCGTGGCAGAAGTCTGCTGTGCTGTGTGGGTCACCCCTCTGGCCGGCGGCAGGGATCGAACTCCTGCTGCAGTGGCTGAGGTTTGCTTCATAGTGCGCTGCTTAACCTACCACCACCAGGGAGGCCCCATGAATATGGTTTTAAAAGTTGGTATAGTAAGGCTGCAATTACAACTTTTTCATAAATAAATTTTGTATGATAGAGAATATATTTGATCAACCTGCAAAATATATAGTAACTCTTTGGTCTTTGTCTTCTTTATCCATTTTAGATTAAAGATACTTGGCACCAAGTTTATAGAAGACATTTCTTGAAAACAGCTCTAAACCACTGTAACCTTTGTCGAAGAGGCTTTTATTACTACCAAAGGCATTTTGTAGATTCTGAAGTAAGATTTCCAAATCCAAAAACTTTGTAGTGATAATTGTTTAAATGCTTAAAAGTGAACTTTAACTTTAGTGTTAATTTTAAATCCTTTGATTTTCTGGGGGAAAAAGCACATGTGATTTTCAAAATAACATCTTTCTAAAGATAATTTACTGCTGTGGTGGTAACTGCATCTTACGTACAATCCAGTGCCTATAAGATAGTGTATGTGTAGTGTAGGCAGTAAATCATTTAAAATATACTTTCTTAAGAACTAGCATTTTTATGTTAGAAAATAACACATTTTTATTGTAGAAAGTAAATGTAATAATTGAGTGTAAAAAATGTGCACAATGAAATGACCATTAGAGTCCCCTGACTTAGAAGTAATGTTACTTAACATTTAGTTTATATCTGTTAATTTAGTTAACATTTAGTTTATATCTGTTAAATTCTTTCTGTACACATTTGTATGTATGTTTATCACCTTCCATTGCTTATTGGAAATCATACTGCAAAATTATTTTATTGTATCATATAATCATACCATAATTCATTATATCACTTAAATCCTGCTTAGGTCAGTTAAGAGAATTATTAATATATAAAGTTCGTGGAATACAGTTGTACATAGTTCAGTGTCACATTTCACAAAATTACCCCTAGGTGGCAGCAGACTGATATATTTCAGGAATTTTCTTACAAGTTAAAATGCTTTTAAATTATCCTTCTCAAAAGCTCTATTATTTTCAGTCACTTATTTTGAGACCCCCAACATGCATTTTTTTAAAATTATCACAGTTTAATATTTCTGCTTAAATGCACTTATGTAAAAAGAGGCAAGTTATTTTGAATGACGTTAGTTATTGAGAACACAGAATAAGCTTCTTTTAAAAGAATATAATTTATTTTCACATGCAGCTGAATCTCAAAAATGACTTGAGATTCAAAGAACAGAGGTTAACCTGAGGACCCCTGTGAATAACATGATTGTCAGTTGAAACTGAATACAAATTTAGGGTCTATGCTATGAATTTATGTGAAACGCTGTTTTCCCAAGTTTATTTGCTTTGTCACTAGAATCAAAACAAAGCTATGTTAAATATGGGGCGTGCTTGGATCCTATGCAGAAAATATTCAGTAGCTTCTCTTTACAATAGGAATAAATGTATTAGGTAAAATTGATGATTTTTTTATTAAAACTCAGGTATTTATATGTGTTCATTATCATGATTTTCATTTTTAAATTTGCATCTGGTAATCCTAATTACCTAATATTTCAGTTGGAATGCAATGATGTGGTCCTGTTTTGGCGAATACAGCGCATGCTTGCTATCACAGCAAATACTTTAAGGCAGCAACTAACTAACACTGAAGGTAAGCCACTTTCTAACTTTGATGTCAAAAATAATAGTGATAGCATCTATTTCTAATGGGAAGATACCACAGTTCTTCATTAAAACTTACTAGAAAGACGAATTTTTAATTTTCTCTTAAATTATTATGACAATAAATCATAATTTGAAAAAGATGGAAGACAGGATATTCCAGGAGTCTGCACATTATACAAAAATAATATGAGAAATGGACTCCTTAGCATCACTTAGTTTTTTAGTAAATCTGTACTTTTATTAAAGTTTTAGTTATGTGTTTTGACAATATTATTTTCTGAGAATTTATCAGTTTCATGTTGATAAAAGCACTATATAACAGGTAAAGAGGCTCCCTTTAACTGTGAGAAGTATGAATTTAACTAAAGATCTAACATGATATGAAATATAAGAACTCTTCTCCAGATAGCATTTTATCATCATTGTGCATTCATAAAAATGATGCTCCTCAGGTTGTTTTTTTTTTATTTATTTACTCTGAACAGTCAGGAGATTAGAAAAAAATGTTAAAGAGGTTTTGGAAGATTTTGCTGAAGATAGCGAGAAGAAAGTTAAACTGCTTACTGGTAAACGAGTTCAACTGGCTGAAGACCTCAGTAAGTAGTTCTTCTTTTTACCTTATTGCCTCTTCACCTACTCTATGCCCATTTATTTATCATTTAGTCTCAAACTGGTAGAAAGCTATATTTATATATAAAGAAATTGTTTGCCCTGATGTGTTTGAGAGTGAGTGACTGACCTAAAATCTCCAAGTACTTTAATATGCTTTTCTTAGAAATAAGGTTCCCAGTAACCCTTAATACACTTACTCCTATGTGGAACCAAACTTGTCATTGTGCAGAGGTGCTTTTCACTCAGCTTGGACTGTCACCCTAATTCCACCATAGCTCACCCTATGTTGACACTTCATCTAAGCTCTGACATGCCATTCCACATTGCTGTTGTTCAGAGTCCCTTTCACTGAGCTCATGATCTGACATTTCGTGCCAGGCATTCACCCATCTCATTCCTCCTACACCCTACCCACAAGGACTCCCTCCTCGTCTGAAGCCAGCCCAAGTTTTTAAGGAGATAACTTCTTCATCTTCCTTGTGCTTGCAGCATCCTGCATCAGACTGCCCTCTTATGTGGCTAGTCCTCACTACTGGGCCAGGCCCCCCACCCCCCCTAAGTGAACCCTCTTAAACCTAATCAGGCTTTAACACCTGGCCTCTGTGACTCTCCCTTCCTCTCACCCTCCCGCACCACCAGCTTGGTTTGATCTTAACTGCTCTGTTTGGGGGAGGGGTGCATTTGGTGCTTCCTTGAATGCCAGTAGGTTCCTAGCTCTTAAGGTGTTTGGGTTACATATTAAGATTTATATCCCTGAAAGCCCAAGATAATCAGTGACAGATTGATATTATTAAATAAAAGCAAAAGTACTGGTGCTGTGTGCTTCTGTCTGAGCTCACCTGTTACAAATTTTCCTTACTCAGTTTCATGAAACAAAACATTTTTCCTTTCAATGTGTTCTTGAGTTTACTATCTTATGAGTTTTCTGTACCTAAAAGAAAGCAGATGCTTACTACAAAGAAGTTCTTCCAACCTGAAAACAAACCTAAGCTCAGTTCCTACAATACAATCACTAGAACCTCTCAAAGAATTTCCCTGTTTTATACCCTGTGCCTACCAGTGCTCTCCTTTAGTTCTCTCTCACCTTCTCTCCAGTTGTCTGAGCACTTTGTTTCTTTCTCTAACTAATGTTTTTTGGAGCACGTCTCATTTGGACTTTTGTTTCCATTTTCTGTAAGCTGCTTTGACTGTGTAGCTAAGCATGTGCTAACTCACAGGAGATCTTTGTAATAGACCTTTGTATAGCTAAGCATGTGCTAACTCACAGCTAGATCTAAGTCTAGCTGTCTTAGCATAGGCAGAGTATCTCCCAGGACCTTAGTGTCTTTCTAAAGTAACTAATATAATTGTTATTTTACAGGATTGTTGGCAGAATTAGTTCAAAAAAACATTTAGCAGTTCCTGGTTCATAGTTGTATGCTGAATTAGTACTGCTATAGGAGGAAGATACACTTCTTTTGTATGTACTCTTCAGGACATAGTTATCACACAGTGAAATGCTTAAAAGTATTTTAGCAACATATGCATTTATAAGTGATTTAGAGCAGTCTTTTCTCATGCTTTATAAAAGTCTTTTGTAATCCCATCATACTGCACTCCTGATTGACTTGAAAGTGAATTACTCACACGAATTTATGCACTCTCAAGGCAAGTGTGACATTCTACTGGTGGTTTTCCCGAAAAAGTACCTGTGATTCCCTTAAAATGGTTTACTGATTTTGTACATAGAAAATTATGGGAGTGTTAATGTACCAAATAATGTCCTTGGAAGCAAGTGTTTCACCAGTGACTCAACTTCCACAGTCACACTAAAAGAGATGAGCCATGACTTTAGTAGCTGAAAAAAATCTGGAGAATACGTTTTCCGTAAGTTTAACTCTTGGGAATTTGGTTATGGATACTTTGAGTCAAAGAACTTTCGTGGATCAAAGTTTCTAGGAAGTTTCTGTATTCAATTAGGATATAGTGTGGGTGTATGGAATTTGGAGAAAGGGAGGCAAGCAAGGGAGTTTTTACTGCAGTTTCAAAGTAGATCAGGGTAAATATTAGGCTGGTAAAAGTTTGATGCATCATTTTTTGTCAATCTTAAGGTTCATTTTGAATCATTTTGTCACTTTACTTTGGAGGTTCAACTAGTTGTTATATAACATGAGTACATAAGCTATCAGACAAACCCAAATTAAGTACCACATATAGACTAGAAGACCCATGTCCTTCAAATGTATTGAGATCAAAGAAAGACTAAGGAACTGTTCTAAGTGGAAGGATGCCAAAAAACAGAAAAATGAAATGCAATGTGTGATCCTGAACTGCATCTCTTTGCTCTGAAAGGACATTACAGGGACAGCTGGTAAAGTTTGAATGGGATCTAGGGTTAAACGATAATAATGCATCAGTGTTAATTTTTAAATTTTGATTGTTAAATTGGGATTATTTAGGAAATTATCATTATTTACAACATACATTTGAGGGTGATAGTGCATAATAACAATAAATGATCTTTGTAGTGTTCCTGCATCTTCTAAGTTTGAGATTATTTTTACATAAAAAAGGGTAAAAGGGGTTTGTTTAGTTTATTTTTTTTTTATTTTTAAACTGGTAATCAGGGCCATGTGAAATTAATTTAGAAAAAAAACCTTGAAAATATGCTCTCTGAAGGTGTTGAAATTTTGTTATTTCATGGATAATTTAGTAAGATACATATCTCTTCTTTCCACCTTGATTCCTTATCAACAGTACCAAGTCACAAGTGAACTGTCTGGTCTTTTTAAATGCCCGTTGTGACCTTGATGCAATTTCTTTTGACTTTGTAGCAAATTTTATTTCAAAGGATTTTTATAGAAATGTAAATATACTGTTGGCTTAGATACTATCTAGAGGGATTCCCAGCATGCTATTTAATAATGTTTCCAATTATTTATTGAAATACACTGCTATTTTAAAAAAATATTTTGGAGAGGGCAAGATAATTATGTTATGGACCAACTCAAAGTTGGCCTTGCTGTTGTGATTTTTAAAATATATTTTATGATTATATAAAGCCATGAATACTGCTAACATCGCACAGACCTTTGTTGGACTGTGTTGTCCATCCCATCCCAAAATTACAAGTGTCTGGGCACTGGTAACAATTACTGGTGATACTGCCGAACTAATTTGCATCAGCATGGCTTGAGATTGTTTATTCTGTGAATATTCTGTTAATTAGGTTAAAAAGTCAGTTTTTAGGCCTTTATATCTCTTACTTAGCATTCAGAGTTTAGGGGTTTTTTGTTTCCCTTTTTGGAAGTAGCAATAAATTGAAGGGGCTTTCCCAATCATTTAGATCAGATCTGTAGTCTTTTTCTCCTTATTTTATAATAAATTTCTTTTTCATTTTTGTGTTAGACCTTGAAACTGTTTTTGAATGTGAATTGATATTTGAATGCTTTTTCTATGCCATTTATTTGTTTAAGTGCTTTGCATCCATTGTCATAGATAGAGGTATTTCTCTCATCTAATGGATGAAGAAATGGAAATGTAGAAATACTGAGATAGTAAATAGTAAAGCCAACATTTGAACCCAGGTCTGTGACCGCTATGCTAAACTAATTTGAGAAAAGAAAACCTCAAATCGCTGAAAAATGTGAATCACATTAAGTGTCTATTTGGAAGTTCCCCTAGTTAACAGTAGCCTTCATGGAGTGGGTCAGAAAGACTGATTATAACCATCCTATGTAACTTCCTACAATATAAAAAACTTTGGAATTTAAACTTTCCAACTAGATAAAAACCTTTGTAGATGAAAACATCTGGGTAAAGTCACGAAGCAGAGAGAAGTTAATTTTCTTCATATACTTGTAAACATGTCTTGAAGTATAGTCTGTCAAATGCCACTATAGTCAAGTACTATCTATTGATAAGTTGCCCAAAATCCAGGCACAACTGTTTAGTGTGGTGTGTTCATGTTTAGCATCTTAAGATCTGGCTATGAGAGCGAGACAATCTTGGAATTTGATTGCCCACAATGGCTGTTATTCTAAGCTGAAGCACTTTGTTAAGCTGGAATAGAAGTATCAAAATGTTTTGTAATAAACTTTAACGTATTTCTTCATATTCTTGAATGAGTATCTTTTAGAAGGTACATTTAAGTCAAAACTGAGCACTTTATACATCTCATTTACCAATGAAATGTGAAAACAGTGGTAAGCTTTGCTTGGGCTACCCTTGTACAGGCTTGTTTTAATGATATAGTTTGATGTTTTTAATATTAAAAACAGTATAGCTTAAAGAGGCTGGTAAATTAGAATTTTCCAATATCCGCAGCTTTTTTTCTCCCCGAGCTAATTTGCTCTGCTGACTCCCTGCACGAGGTGGCAACAGCCGGCCTTTTTACCGGAGCTGGGGTTAGAGAGCAGGAACTGCAGCGGGCAGCCGGCTAGGCCTCTTGCCTCTGTTGACTGTTCTCTATTGTTTGATGCCTGCGCATCTCCCAGACAGCAAGTAATTGTTTCTTGAAACGTAAAGTTTGTTTCTCTTGGAAGTACACAATGCTGTGGGGCTTGTCTTTGTGTCTCTTCACTTCCCTACTCTCCTCTTATCCTCCATCCTGTGCCTTTGCTTGATAATTAGAAAAGAGCAAAGGACACAAGCTTTGTGTCTTAGTGTGCGTGAGATTTCAGTTTTGACTCTTGGAGATTATTCTACTAATGGAAATTTCTTTTTCCTTTGAGCTACCAGCTTTTGAATAATAGCAATCGTTTTTGTAATGAAAACTTTGTTTCATAATGTGCTATATTTCTGAAGTTAAGGTGATAGAAAGGAAGCAGCAGCACAATGAGAAATGCACCAAGCTGCTTAAATTCCAAAAGATCCTTTCATTAACTTTAAAACATAGTGCTAGTTTATGTGTTAGTTAGAAAATATTTCATGCCACCTCGAAACCTGAATAAACAATAGTCATAACATATCTAGATGGAAACTACATCCAGAATAATTTTGTTCTTCATTTAGAAAAGAAAAGTATCAAGATACTCTTGAATTTAATTTCTACTGGTTACTCTGTATTGCTGAACTTCTCTCATACCTGCCATATTCTTGAGGGCCATGCGATGAAAATAGTTTGACACTGAATCATTGTAGAAAGACACATAGGATCTCAAATTTTAAATATAGGAAAGACAATTGATTTCTACAACTGTTTTTACAACTAGAGAGATGGTCTCTGACACGTTTAGACGAGTCCCAGTGAGCAATTCTTGCCATGCAGCTGTGCCACACAGCCTCCTGCTCCTGAGCCACTGCTCTGGGATCCTCCTGTCCACAGGAACACAACTTATCACTTTACTGATTTGGGTGAAACTAACGTATGCCTTCTTTTAGTAGAGTCTGATACCATGTCTTGAAAACTGGGAGTTCAATTCAGCCATATAGTAGCGTGTTCATTTTGTTTCTGTAGAGGTAGCCTATGAAAATGGATTTTAAAGGATTTAAAAGAAAAGAGGGTGGCATTGAGTTAGGGAATTCTAGGGACCTAGTCTGAGCGAATTTTTTTGAGGCATAGTCACAGAGATAAGAGTAAGGAAAACAAGCATGAACTATAGGGATTATAATCCCTATAGGAACATTTATAGCTAAATGCTGTTACTGTATTCTTTGGCCAATAATTATAAAAGACTTCAGTATGGTTTTTCTCATCTCTCCTAGCTTTTAGTACTTTGGTCCTCAACCAGTATTTTTCCTACCATGTAATTTTTTTTAACCTACCTTCAATCATCTACCAGTGATTGAAAACCTCACTGAGGTACTGCCAGTAGTACTTAATTCAGCAGAAGGCAGGATTCCTCTATAGGCAACTGCAGATTAGCTGAAAAATCATGTAAGAAAACAGAACTGTCATGTCTCTTATTATGCTCTGTTCTGCCAAAATGTTTGGGTTCTTTCATAAATACATCATAAACTTCTATGTTATATGTTTTGTATAACATACACACGCACACACATACATATAAAATAAAAGATCATGACTTTTTAATACAAACTCTTCATTAGTTCTGTTCTCTTGACATAAGAAATAGGGAGAAGGAAGTTGTTTTTACCCTAAGGAACCTTTCTTCCACTCGGTCATGCTAGAAATTTCCATCTCATATCTCTTCTAGAGCAGCTTGATTTTGCTGCATTTACCCATGTACCAGTCCACTCACTAACATCTTACAATCTGGCATTCACCCCTAGCAAAACCACTTCTTTCTTCATCTCCAGTGATTCCCTAATTGCTAATCTTCCCAATTTACCAGAACACTGTAATAATCTTTTATGTTTATTAGGAATGTTCAAGGTGACTGCAGTTTTTTTTTTTTCTCTTTGACATTTATGTACTTTTTGAAATGATTATTAATAGAAATGAGTTTTTGGAAAATGGAAGATTGGCATGTTTTCTTCACTACAAAATAAATTTCATCACTCATTAAGGCATATTTTCAGGGTCAAAATGTTTGAATTTTTAAATTCTGCTTTTGTGAAATTTTAGAGCAAGGTGAAATTGTCAGAGTAAAGCAGCTAAGGAAGATAGTGAAGGATTTTTTTTTATTTAATCTGTGTAGATGAAGCAGATTCTGCTTTGTGTTGTACTGGAAGAGGGAGAGTAACACAAAGAGTAATCCTCAGGGAGAGACTCCTATGTTAGAGAAGTAGTTATTTACACTCCGAGTTCCACATGATGAGCCTGAGTTGTGTGCTTTCCAGGTTATTGATGGGAAATTCCAGACTCAAAATGGGGCTTTTAGAATCAAGCACATTTTTCATAGTCTGAAGTCTGTCTTTTAAAGCCAATAGTGAAGGATATTGATAAATTGGTACAAGATTAAAAGGACATTTACCTCTCAATAATCTTATGTAAGCTACTGGTATTCCTTTACCAGTAAGTATATTCTTCTTGCTGTAAACTCACATTTTAACCCATTAAAGTAAGAAGGAGGTAAAAAAAAGATCTTCAGTAACATGGCTTGAATTTTTTGTTCATCATTTTAAAATGTATTTTAAATTTAGTATTCTTAATTATTGTATACGTAGAAATGATAAAACTAGCACATGATCATTTTTCTCCCAATGGTGTTGATTTTTTTTTTCCATTAGCAATTTTTTTTTTTTCTTTTCTGGGGCTATATTGCTGTGCCACATTGTATATAATTTAGAGGTACAGGATAACTCCCTTCAAATAAGGATGGTATCAATTAAATGTAGAAAATAGAAATAAAACAAACATCAGATAAAGTTAAACCCATATGATCAATCTCAAAAGTGACGGACTATTTTTCCGAAGAATAACTTGGTAATTATGACTCTAGGAGACATTTCACAGGGCCACATAGTAGTTGCTTATCAAAGTATCATCTCACTGAGAATTAAATACAAATTCTCTCATTTTTGGTAACTGCCTGTCAGGGATCTGTCATCCCTGAATGAATTGAGATATTTCTTGAACTAATGAAGTTATGCAGCCCATCTAAGATAATCAGTTTTCTCTGCTTTATTGTTAACTGAATGTGGAAATAGTCCACTTTAATTTCTCTAGAACAACTGCTGCTTCTATCCCCTAGTTTTATTATATTGATTTGTAGAGAGACGTTTGCCTTTTTTTTTTTACTCACTTCAGTTAGATCTCCTTTCTGGGCCAAGGAATTCAAGTATTTCTAGTCTCCTTTTATTGGCACTACTTCATAATCTTCAGTCACATGTGCGGACTGCACTGTCTTCACTTAGTACACGACCAGAATTGTAGGAATTTTGTTTTAATCCTTTTTACTGTCACTGAACTAGTTGTATGCATATGGAAATTAGAAAATCTAGAAGGCATAATGTTTAAAACAATTCCACTACTCAGAGATAATGACAGTAACTATCCTAACAAAATTTTTAATGTGTTTTTAAGGACATAATTTCTTTCACATTTCTGGAAGAGACCTTGGACTAGCTTTTTCTTATACCCACGCATCTTCAGTTTATTGTGATTGCTTCTATTTCTGGTTTCTCAATATCAGAGAATGCTATGTTTCACTTCCTTTCTCCATATAAATTTATTTCAGAATAGGCAGATTAGTAAAAATAGAACTCACGGTGCCAGGTATTTTCAAAAAGTCAAGTCTCCAAAAGGCTATATTGTAGCTTAACAGGTACTAGAAGTCACTCTCCTTTCAAAGTTAACCCCAACCCGTTCTCAGGCTCCTCTACTTTCTGTGCGTGTGTAAGGCTCCATTATATCACTCCTTTCATCAAAGATGTTCAAGTCATTCCCATCTTAAAACTATTAGATATTTTTCATGTACTTCAACTATTTTCAATATTGATTCTTTTTTATACTGGAAAGCCTTTTAGGGTTTGCCTGCTGCCTCCACTTTTAACCATGCAATTGTTTTTTAACTTTGTAATTGTTCATTCTCGCTTATACTGTCCAAGATTGCTGACAATCAAGAGAAAGCAATGAGCCAGGCAGCATTCAAGAAATGAAACTATTCTCATTTAGCTGCATCATTTGGTACTTTGGAATCCAAATCCTGCTTGGAACTCTGTGTCTGTCCTTTATATTTGCACAGGCCGTTACACTTTACAAGATGTGTTATGTTTGTCCATATGCTTCATAAAGGCATATGAGACTTGCAAGGCATTTCCCCCATTGTTCAAATGAGGAAATTAGTGTACATAGAGGGAAATAATTTGAACAGTTACATAAATATTCATGGAAAACTTGAGACTAGATCATATCTTTTTAGATTTGTTTTGGGATTCTGTTCATCTTTAGTCTCTGAGCTTGTAGGGGAACCCTGAATAAACAGGTTCATATAATTTGACTTCCTCTTTCTGTTATTTTCAGTGCATTAGCTTTTAGAGCTAAATTAATCATCAAGAATCTTGAGCAAAGAACTTGTCTCCTAAAGAAATATATAGTGGATTCATTCTTTAAAAAGGATAACCCAAGTTTATAAATCTATATATTCTGATCATTATTTGAATTTTGTGGGGTTTTTTATGGAAAATAAAACTGTACTTGAAAATTTAAATGTGATTTTCTGATTCAATGAATATGTAAAATTAATTCTGACGTTATTTTCACTTCTTTCAGCCTTATTCTGAATTAGAGCCAATATCAGTAATAATACCTCCTTACAAGGTTGTTGTGAGAACTCAAAACTTACGAAATCAGCCTAACAAAACATCAAAGCCTGCTGCCTCTTTGTGATAAGTTCAGTAATACTTTGCCCTAATCTAAGAGATGTAATTTTATTTCTACTTTTTTAATCTCATTTAATTCATAACTTTATTAAGCCTGCAATTTTTAATTCCGTATTTTTTACATAAACTTTTGGTTTGGTTCGTAAATCAGAATTGCATTTTCCATTCTTGTATTATTTTCTTTCACTTTTAAAATTACATTAATGAGCTGTTTCAGAATCATTCTCATGATTCATTTGTCTGTTACGCTCCTTTTTAAAGCTTCAGCACTGAAGGTCTTTTGACAAACCAATATTTATAACAGTTTGACAGCAGCATGAGGAACGGGCGTTTGTCTTTGTAACAGCTTGAAGAAAGACCCTCTCCAGGCCCCGGGCGTGCAGTTACAATCTTGACCTCTTTCTTATGCTGGGAACATACATACAGCAGCACCTCCCATGTGTTTTCTTGTCCCATTGACTGTCCATTCACTTCCCATCTGCTTTGCAGCCTTAAAGGAACAGAAGGGGCCCTCTTCTTATAAATCTGTCTTTACTGATAATAAATGATGTCCTGTCTCTTTAAGGGCTGCTTGGGTGGTTTTCCTTTTTTTTAAATGTTTCAACTTTCCTCCTAACAAAATTCAAAGTAAAATATACTTTTTTTAAGAAGAAAATGGAAAAGAGAAATGGTGAATTATTTTAAAGCATTTTACTTTATTAGGGCAAAACATTTTACTGATCATCAGAGTAAAGCTTTTGTAGCCTTTTTCAATTACCTGTCATATTTTTTAAATTGTATTGATATTTAGATTTTCCTGTGATAACAAAAGGAATGCATTCATTTTGAAATAGCGTATTTACTTAAACTTTATTTTTTGAAGAATATCAGGCAAGGTATTATTAATGAGTTAACATATAAAATAACTTTTAAAGCTTTTTTCCACCATAATTGAGTTGATAGATTTAATTAGCATAGAATATTTTATGTTCTGGATATGGAATAAAGTAATAATAGTAGACAGTTGTGGTATTATGGTAGAATTTATCTAACTTATACATTTAAATCCACAAAAATTTATGATTTTTCTTAAGTTGCTGAAGATACCTTATTTATATATTTATATCATTAAGCAGAAATAAAAATACTTTTCTTCCATGAAAAAACTATAAAACATGAAATAGGACAAATATTGCCTCCCATAAATTTTCCTGATTTACTGATATAAAAATCATTATCAGTGTGAAATGTCTACTTTTAGAATATTACTGTTGTATGAATCAGCTATCTAGTGGTATATCATCTGTAAGCTATCTTATTGGTGTATTAATTCCCTGCTTTATCCCAAAAAGGATTTAAGGCAGCTAACAAAGATCTATCCTGACAAAAGGTAAATATTTAAAAGTAAAAAGTTGCACAGAAGGGAAAAGTGAAATAATGTGAAGTCTGACATAAAATTGGTACCCCCTCAAAATATATGCCTTCATATATTTACATACAAAATACAAGCCTAAGGGTTCTGTGTACTTATAAGTAATTTACGAATTTTGGGCTTGCACTTCCTAGTGTCAGATGCAAACTGGAAAGCAAAGTTGATTATGTGATTTGTGGAAGCTATCAGACAACATCAAAGAAACTTAGGTCTTCTCAGACACACCAGAGAAAAATTACATCAGTCCTTGTAAAAGGGACATTGAGTAATATGACACAGTGAATCAGGTGGCTATATGTAATCATGAATTTCATGGAACTCTTTATTATAATGTACCTCAATATAGGTTGACCACATAATCAATTCTGGGGGAAATCAAAATCATGTAGTCCAGACATACAATTATTTGGTTTGGTTTTTATATAAAGTTGAAAAAAATAGTATCTAGAAAAACAGAAAAATTGTACATTACCCATACACCCTTCCATAAATATTTATTGCAATTGAACCTTTTAGTACGTATTCAGTAGCAAAAAGTTCAAGGTTTTACATTCATTAATATTGACAAGCACTTGGAATGTCACCACTCTTTATTACGTAAGGGTAGATTGATAAGAATTAAATAGCTGGCTCTGAAATTAGGGTTACCATCCACTTAGGAAAGTTGGAGGGCCTAACTAATACAAAAATCAGAATATAAGGCTATTCTGTGTTCATCCATCTATACTGAAGTCCTTGGGGAAATAGGCTTCAAAATATCAGGAAAGGATTGGAAAAGATTTTGATTGTATTTGTCAAAGGGAGTCTGATAGAAATGCTCAGTTAAAGAGTTCAAAAAAAGGAAAGCTGAATTTATCCATAAGTCACTCTCACTGTTGAACTATTTACATATTCATTAGACATTCATAGTTACTTCACAGACTTGATTATGAGAGTTTTTCCCCTAAATCATCATTCTAAAAAAACAGCAAATTGTTTTAATAATCATCTTTAATGTTTGAATTAAGTATGGCTCTGTCAGATCACTTAACAATGAATGAATGAACAGTGAATGAATTATTCATGGACTTCTATTACATAGCAAGTGCTGTGCTAGGGTGACTGATTTTAAATGACAGACTTTTTTGTAAGTAGGTAATTCATACAAGCAGTCTGACATTGATTCGGGGGTGCAGGGATAGTATAATACTGATCTTTCCAAGATGAATTATGTAGCCTTGTGAGAACAATATAATTTGTGATTGCATTTTTTTACTGGGAGTATAACATAAGAAGATATGAAGGAATAAACAAAAGATAGCTAACAAGTTAAAAAGAAAGATATAATGAAAACATGATCACTTAGAATAGTATATTTCATTCCTAAAATTTAATGTATGGGATTTGAATTCTTCTGGACAGGTTCCCTCACTCTATAGATAAAGAAAGTAGAACTTTAATTGATCTACAGATAAAAAATTAAGGGGGCAGGCCTCCCCGGTGGCGCCGTGGGTTAAGCAACACACTATGAAGCAAACCGCAGCCACTGCAGCACGAGTTCGATCCCTGCCACCAGCTGGGGAGGGGACCCTCGTGGTGCAGCAGACCTCTCCTGCCTCACCCACTGCTCCTCTCAGCAGTGTGTTTCAGTCTGCCTGCCTGTTCTGCTCCCTACTCTGTCCCTGGTGGATCCTCTCTCCTCCCCTGATTCTGGCCTATACCCCAGCTTTTGTATGCATAAAATAAATCTTGAAAAAAAATATTAAGGGGGCAAAGCTGGTATTAGAAACTTAATTCTCTGATCATACTGTTGTATAACTTTTAATATGTTGTTAGCTTTATAAAAATGATATAAAATAACTACTTCTTTTACTATTAGAGGCATTAGACTAGGGATCCCTAACATGTATTTTTGTATCAAACTCCTGTCATTATTGTATATGCCTATGAAGTCCAGGATTTAGTAGATTTGTGTATATTAATAAACTTAATATTCTTTTTAATTAGAACCAGTTAAAATCATCTCCCCTACTCAGCCTAAATATATCACTGTTATGAGAACAGTTGTAATTCTAGGTCAAATATTTTCATTTGACCTTTTGAAACAATGGAAATAGCTTAGAAATCATACCATAGTCAACAAAGGTCTGAAAATATGTACAATATTTTGAGAGAGGTGTCACATTCACATAACTTTTATTATATTCTTATAGTTTTTTATTGGTTTATTGTTAATTTCTTACTTGCCTAATTTGTAAATCCAGCTTTGTCATAGGTATGTGTGTATTGGGGAGAAAAAAAACAACATATGTAGGATTTGGTACATCCAGGTTTTCAGATATCCACTGGGTTTTTGGGAAAGTATTCCCTAGGAGTAAGGGGAAGGCAGGCTACTATACCTTTCTTAAGCAGCTTTCCAGGACATAGGAAATGATGGCTCCTTCTGTGATAAGAAGTATTGTTTGTCTTCATGCGTGAGTTTGTTTTATGAATTGTCATAGCTATTTGTAGGGAAAGAAAAACGGCCAAGATTCATACTTTCGACTATACATATACTCTGTTCTTCCTTTTATCTGGTATAAAAGGTGTACACTTTTTTCTTGTGCTAAATTTAATATTTTGATTGTAATTTTTGAGAATCTTGAATCTGCTCTCTTGTTTACTTTTTTCTTTCTGTTTTTCCCCATGTCCCAGATGATTCCTTTAAATACTGAGCTTCTAAAGGACACATCTAGTTAATTATCTAATAAAAAGCAAGCTCTTTCAGGAATAAATGAACATATATTTTATAAAGAAGTGTTCTTTTAATTTTCAGTCCCTTAGTAAAAATGTTTTTCACAGCTGAATTTCACATATAAGGTGTGCTTGAGCTGGATATAAAGTATGTGTGCAGCATGTTATAAAACAGGTCTGTTAAGATATGTTTGAGTCTTTGGATGTGTGGTTTGCTTAAAGTACACTGCTTTAGTAAGTTTGCAGCTTGTTTCTTCATGCTTTCTTTAAAAACATCAAAAGTTATAAAAGGTTTATTTCAGGGCATATGGTAGTGTTTTGTGTGTGGTTCTTTGTTACTGTTCTAAACTGTTATTAACCACTGAAGTGAACCTTCTCCTGGGTTTGGCCTCTTGGTATTCACAGTGTATTCAAAACCTAATTACAGATTAGTTTATATTTGAGACTTTTAGAGCAAGTATCAGAAGACTCTAAAAGAAAATGAAAGTAGCAGTATCATTTCATGTGGAGATAAAGAGACCTAAACCATGAATGGGTGTCAAGTCATCTGAAGAAAAGAAAAAAGAGAAGGAACTTCATTCACTGAGACTGACGGTTTATGAGTTGGGGATTATGGGTATATATTCATGACTCAATCAAGAAACACAGTGAATTGATGTTTGAGATAGTTCATCTTTTAAGTAAACATTGGATAAATGGAAAGTAGACTCAGTATTCACTACATGTGGAATTGACTAGTTCAGTGTGATAGAAATAACAGCTTGTTAATCCCTTCCTGGGTTGATTTAATTTATCCAGTAAATCACAGATAATTTCTAAGTATTCTCTCAGAGTATTTAGTACAAATATTTAATAGAAAAGGGAATTTGCTTTATACTATCTATACACATGTTTCTGTAGGAAGGTAATTTCTAATAGTGCATAAGATACTGGAATTTAAAAACAATGTAATACAGGGCATTAATTTGGAAGGATCAAAAAGTTTAAACTTTCAGTTGCTATCATTCAACCTCAGTTTTCAAGAACTACTCTGTTTCTGTGCAGTCAGAGGGCATGTTTAATATATAAGTCAATGCTGAAAAATGACTTCGCAAGATTCAAAGTGAATGAGTCCCAATACGGAAAGTAGTGCTGCTTATATGATATAGTTGCTAACAGCAGGGAGTCAGTTCAGTTCCCAAAGCTGTGTGTGCGGCCAGCGTGTTAGCCTTCCTAATAAGGTGCAGTAAATTAAGTTGAAGTTTCTTTTTCCATTGGTATTACGTTGGAAGACCTGAGTCTTCTCTGCTCGTGTCTGTGGTGCAGAGGGCCCCACCAGCTTTCGTGACCTTCATTGTCAGCGTGCACCCTGCCTCCAGTCCCCAGTCCTGCTTTAGTTCTTGTGGTCCTTGCTTCTACACTCTTGGTCACTGACACAACATCCAGGAAGCTTGTCATGTGGTTTTGTTTTTCTTCTTGATAGCCTGCGGATTTATTTTCGGTGCCATGTTTTTGAGAACTTCACTTGTCGTGTATCAGTTAAGCATTGATTATGTATAGTGATCCAGGCGTTGGTCAACTTTCTTTCTCTTAACGTTGTTCTCCAAATGTGTTTAATCTCCTCAAGAGGTAATAATATTCAACAGAGGACAATAGTATATCGTACATTTTTAGTCATTTCTAGATATGGAACTAGTGCTACATAACTATTGTTCCACTCCCGATTTTGACCAAAATACGTGTTATTTCACATAAAACTAAAATCTACAACAAACATGCTTAAAATAATAACATTCATTTTGTTACCATTTACAGTCGGCAGACCTAACCTGTGTTTCTGAGGCAGAAACATGGACACAGCTGACTCCCCAGGTTTAATGTCCTCATCTTCGGCAGTGAAACCTGAGGGACCATGCGAGGACCAAACGAAGTGTAGGATTTGAAATCACCCAAAATGCAATAGATACTTGAAACAGACTTAGAACGCAGTTGGAGAGAAAGCAAGAAATGTTTCCTAGAGGCAGGCTCTCATCTGTGTCCTCATGTAACAGCATTGTGTTTTATAAGTGAAGGAATGAACAAAGAAATTAATTTTTTTTATTTTGTGTTAATAGGGCACATTGACCAAGATTATTATTTTTGAACATTTATCTTCCCCACCCCATTTCTTCCTAGAAACTTACTCCAAGACCCTTTGTTTCGTTCTTGAGGTTTTAGAGCATTGTGGAGTGCCCTGATGCTCTAATTGTAAGACATTTCATAAAAATACAGCTTTTTTAAAGGGAAATTTGGCATTACTTTATTTTGTACTTTTCATTTTGAAGTCAGTAGTACTTTTAAGAAAGACATTGCTTATCTAACTTTAGAAGGATTTGATTTGAATTCAGACTTCACAGAGTTAGACATCTGCCTCAGAGTGGCTCTTGGTCTCTTCAGTACAAGCGGGTCTCACCCTGAATGCTCTCTTTCCAAGGCTGCTGCTGTGCCAGTGTGCAGATAGTGTCCCCCTGCGGGTGGAGGTCGCGGTCAGGGTGATAGAATGGAGAAAGCTGGCCCTACAGCTGCCTTATTGTACTCAGATCAGGGAGCAAATAGAATCAGATTTCTTTCTTCATACAGCACAACTTCCCCAGGTAGAAAGAATCCTGAGGGGAATGTTTAGAGAAGCTGCTGAAGCTCTAACACCATTTTAGATTTCCATATGTTGTGCTACTGCAGGTAGATAAAGTTTTAGAAACCCCATCCACTTCCAAAACTGATGTAATTTAGAAAATTCTCTTTTCTCCTCTTGTCTTCCTTCTTAAAACTTCAACTAATGAGCTAATGAATTTGTGTGGGGTTCACCAATACTCACATGAGAAAATAGGTGAAACTGTTCCTAAAGACCTAGATGAATTGATTTTAAAAATAAGAATGTGGTCTTACTTTGAGAAAGATGGTATGTTTTCTGGTGTGACTATTAGGGAAAAAATGTACACTACCAAAAAGTACTTCTGTGTGATGGATTGGAATGATTTTTCTAGTTTATCTAGTTTGATTTTATATAGGCGTTAGTGCTGCCTTGTGGTGACTGTTACCGTATTTTCTCAGTGAGCTATTTGATCAAAAACAATAGCACTTTTTTCCTGTGAATTTTTTTATACATCTCAGTCTAATACCAATGACTAAAAGTATTAAATTACTGGGGAAAGAATGTGAAGGCATGATATTCTGTGTATGCAGCCTTTGCAGAAGTTGAGTTCCTGCAGTGCGAATAAGCGCTCACAGAAAGGGCCATCCTTCCTTTCAGTGTATACTCATCATTAGCCCTGACTCACTGATTAAAAAGGGGGATACTTACATCTTCAATTGAAGATGGTTTCTTTTTAAAATTAGTATATAAATGTTGGTTATCAAATGCATCTTAAATATTTTTGTTGATATAAAGTAGGATGCTTTGCAGTTTGCCTCTAAATCACTAGATCTGAAACAGTCACTTCACTTTAACAATTCCCAGTAATCTGTTAAGCAGTGATAAATGAACAAAAATATTTATTAATGTGCTCACTGCAACCTATATTTTCAAATAGTTGCACAATTACATCAGCAATGAAGTAGAATAAGTCAGAACTTTCCCATTTTTAATATTATGAGGTTGACATGTACTGTGAATAGTTTATATTTGTGAAGTAATTTTTTATATCACAAAGAGAAGTTAACAGATTTTATTTGGAATTCTATGAATATAAAAACCCACAACCAATTTTAAAATGTAAATTTGTCTTTAATTGTTCTGGCTTTTAAACTTTTCCTTATTCACAGCTGGGAAAATACAGTTTTATGTGTAATGTAAGTTACTATTGCCCTTTTTATTTTTGTTGCAAATATTTCCTACATTCTGTTTTGTCTATTAATTTTAGGGCATTTTGATATAGAATGTGACCATAGTAATTTGTTTAGATTAGTTGATACTTTCCTTTGTAAGTCTTCCCATTTACTTTACACCTAGAAAGTCAGTTAACCAATTTAAGTTAAAAATTCAGCTGTAATCTCTTTGATTTTTAAAGATGGCTTCATTATTTTATATTTTCCTCTTTTCTAAATATTGCTAACTGTGAGTCCTGGATGAACTCCAGAGTATCTTGAGAGCTCCTTTAAATTCTGTATATAATTGTAACTACATGTTCATTTCTTTATGGAAGATTCCATGACTTTTATTAGACTCTCAAAGGTAGTTTGTCAAAATTTTACCTCCCTTCTCTTCTTTCCAAAAAATTGTTGAGTTACTATTATAATATATATGAACTTTATTTGGGAAAAGAATAAAACTTTGTTTTTTGGGGAAAAAAATACTTCCCGAAATAGTTAAAGCATCAAATAATTTATTATTTCTTATGACATGTAATGTCTTTGAAAAAAATGTTTTTTTAATTATTATCTCTCTCTCCACAGAGAAAGTTAGAGAAATTCAAGAAAAACTTGATGCTTTCATTGAAGCTCTTCATCAGGAGAAGTAAATTACAATCGTGAGTGAAATTCTTTACTATTTTGGTACTGACTAAATGCAAAATTTTTTTTTTTGGTTTCAAACAACACACTTTTATTCTGTTATCATTCAGTCAGAAATCAAAACATCAGTTTCATGGGGCTAAAGTAAAGCATTGGTCAGCCTGGTTCCTTCTACAGGCTCTGGGGGAGAATCTCTTTTCAACCTCAAGAGTTAAATGCAAAATTTTTATTTTAAACTTCTCTTAGTAGTTTATCAATGTACTGTCTTGTTTGCCTCTTATAGTAATTTTAATATAATTAAATAATTTTAATGACAGAAATCTCTGAAACTAGATTCTAACTTGATTGAATTCTGCCTGGACTAAAAATATGTGCTACAATTCATTTTGAACAGAACAAAGGTGAATGCTGCTAAAATTTGTTATATATAGGTGACCCAAATTTTTGCATAAAAATAAATTGTAACTGTTCATATTCAATGGATTTTTATGTGTGTGCTAACTTGCATTTTAATTGATTTGATGAAAAATTTTAATAATTTTTTCTCTTATGTTTAAAAACATAATCTCTTTCCTATATGAAGTAGTACTGTATAGCCTTCAAATTTAGTATGCTTCTGAATGTGCAACAGTTTCCTAATTCTATACCATTTTATGCACATTTCCAATAAAATATTGTATATTTTAAAACTTCCCCGTAGCATAGTCAATTAATTATCACCAAGAATTATAATAAGTCTTTTGCTTTAATTGAAGAAGTAGAAAAAGGGGAAATACTATAGACATATATAAAATATTTATTCATTTTATTGGTTACCCTTACTCCATAGATAGCCTGCAACAAAGTCAGACAGGAAAAAGTAGAAATATGAACGATTCCCTCCCTAGCTATACTAGTTCAAAAGGTCCTTAAGCCAAGCTGCCTACTACTTTATTCTTCTATAAAGGAAATGTATTTGCAAAAGCAAGCTCTAAAGGAAAGCAGCACTCCGATTAGGACCCTAGCAATCAATAAGAGAAATTAGAAAGCTTTAGAGTAATGCTTTGTTTGTATCTTCCTTAAGTTTCAAGACATGTATATATCTTGAAACTAAGTATCAGTCATTTCTAATTCAAGCCAAAAATAACTCAGTGTTTATAAGTGTAAAGGTTTATATTGTTTTATGCATCTTCTGTGATTGAAAATTTTCTTTTTCAACTATCAAGTTTAAACTACTAATAGTTAATGTTAGAGTTAAACGTTTTTAAGAGCCTTCTTGACTTGAAGATTTTCTTCTTCAGCACCAAAGGTCACTTGATATTTTTTACTCTTAGTGGGTTATCGGTCATCAGAGATGGGTGGGATTCGTGTTTGTCACAGATACTTCATTAATGATAGGAACTAATTATCTTTTTTAATGAAATGCCCAGAGCTAACCCGTACTATCCAGAACAGTTAGTGGCACTTCCCTGAGTGGTCAGTAGTTAGACCCAGAGTCATTGCTTCTGCTGGGAACATGCATTTTCCTGCCTGAGCGTCTGGTCCCAGGGCAGCAGGGCAGGATTGCCAGGCTTTGGTGATCCTCAGTATGGGAGCCCAAGCCCAGAGTAACTGCCCTGGCTTTCCTTGTTCTCTGCCTGGCTACATTCTCTGCGAGCCTTCCACCCTGCGATTTATGAATTGTTAAAAATACTGTGACTTTGGATCTATAAGAATTGATCTATTTCTATTTTATACCCTGCGACTGTTTAACAGGATAAATCTGACAAAATGATAGTGTTGCTTCACTTTATAAAAGTTATCAAGCATCTTAACTGATAGTTTCACAGTGATCATTTTAATATGCTTACAGCATTTTTTCTATAGGAAATAAATTCCAATTTCTTTATTGATATATCATGTTTGATACAATTCTGTTATTGTGATAAGTGATGTTTTAAGTAATTCTAATAAAACTAGCAAATTAAGCACTTACTCTCCAATATTTTTATGATCATACAATAGTAAAATATATTTAGAAATTTTGCACTTACCTGCCCATACATTTATCAAATGTGTTTATTTTTACAGAATCCTGCTCATAATATAATTGCCTCTGCCTACATTTGAAGAAAGGAAACTCCAAAGTCTTTTTTTTTCCTCCTGCTATTCTCCCTTTCTAACATAAAATAAAGTCATGGGATAAAAATAATTTTATGTGTGTTAAAGGCACTTCAACAGTCAGGTGCCTTTTGAATGGAAGAACAGTGGAAATGGCATTAGCATGCTATCTTATTGTATCAAAGTGACAAATTGGGATAATATAAGTGGTGTGGCCATTAGAGTCAATCCTTAAAGATAAGAAACTTGCCCTACTGCTTGTTGTCTCATTTATGGTGGCACTGGTTCAATGAATTCACTAACTGATGTTACTTGATGTCAATTTCTTTTCCAGAAAAAGAATGCTAGGTGTTTTGATTAAAATTTAGAATTTTCTTAAAGCTATCCATGTATATAAAATGATGGTAACCCACTTAGTTGTTGTCTATAGCTGTAATATTCTATATCCAGACCTTGACAATTGAGTTTATATTCACCATGTGAAAGTAAACCAGTTAACAGAAATATCCCTCAAATAGGTTACAGCAATGCCATATACATTCAGAGAAGGAGATTACAGTCCTTAATTCACAGTTCAGAGAGTTACCTTAGAATCCAAGTCAGTAGCAGCTGCCCTGTTTGGTTCAGTTGTTTTTGTACTCTCTCTGTCTGTTTAAAATTAATTCCTTTTGGATGTTGTATGCTTAAGTAAGGCTTTCTGTTAACTGGACTGGTTGTTTTTTTTTTTTAACCTGTTGACAGAGCTATTGGATTATAACACAGGATGGGGAAGATTAAGAATACTCATTTGACGAATTTCATTTAGACTGTTTTCAAACATTTCAGCTAGGCATCAAGAAGTCTTTCTTTCAGAAGACTGTTTTAAATAGAAATTATTTAAACAATTATATCAATGTTGACCATTCCCCCTTCGAGCTGAACATTAAAGGAAAAAAGAGAGTTGAGTTCATTGCAGTTCAGTTATAGCAATACCCTCATAGCATTTTCATGTGATTTATGTATTTTTTATTGACTAAAGGACCTCAAAGCAAAGAAATACACCATTTTTGACTTAAAATATCTTTCTCATTTAGCTCTACTCTTTGCTGCCATTTCATTAAGTCTTCGTTAGTCTAATAAAAGTGCTTATAGTGAATAGCTTTTGCTCTACAGTTTATCTAATTTTAGTTTTCTTGGAGTTGTATTTTGGTAGCAGTTCCTTTGCTACCCTGCATGTTCTTTTAATTTAACATCAATACCATCTTTATTGTAACCTCTCTCAAGATCTGACACTTAATCACAAAATATCTAGAAATTGAGAATTCAGTTTTCAATATTTCTTTCATACAGTTTGATAAGAAAAATATATACCATATAAACAGCTAATAGCAGTACCCATTGTTTTTCAGAAGGTGAGTAGTCAGATACATTTTGTGTGTCTTTTAGATATAGGAATAGTGGTGAGCAGAAAGAGAGTAGAGGCCCCAATGTCCTGTACAGGTTAGGAGATGACTAACCAGTTCATCTGGTTAACTCTGTCCAGCCAGTTCTGGCCAGCAGGTAAGCCCCCTCACTGAAGCAGACATCATACAGTGTTAATATTTATGCATTTATAAAACACAATCACTTTAAAACTACAAGTCTATGTCTACAGAAAAAATAAATATAGAATCATATTTATTTATGTGTTAATGGTAGGAAGGAAAAAATGCACTCAGCTGTGTTTCCAGAGAGTTCTCCCAAGCAAAAGGCTAATGTGTGTGAGTCAACTTCAGTCACATCACTTTGTGTAAATTTAGGAAAGGTAGGTTGTCTTTATTTCTTTGAAATCAGTATTTATAATTTAAATATAAATGATAAAAATTAATATTATTAAAAATCATATATGAGTCCAGACATTCCTTTATCCCCTTTAGTACTATGACTTTCATGGATTTTTTTTTTCCTTTTTAGTTGATCTAAAAACATGATTAAGCATGTTTTTTTTTTCCTTGAAAAATAGATATTTATAACATGCAGATGTTACTAAAAGAGAAAATAAAATTCAGATTCTCAACAGTAAACCCTGTGTGTTGTGTCTATAGTTCAAAAGTTACAAATGATTCAAATTTAAACAAAACACTTCAGAAATTGGGTATACAAAAAGTTAACTTCAAAGACCAGAACTCACTTGTTTTTCTATGTCAGTTTGTGAAGAGTGAACAAGACTCTGTATGGAAGACTGAACAACTGTAAATAAATATCTAAAATGTACTTGGTACGGGTATCAGTTTAAAAACTCAATACTAAGCCATGGAAACAGGAAATAAGCGGGTTTACTGGCTCACGACTGAGCTATAGTTACAGGTGGAGCAACCAGCCTTTTTTAGAAGCTTAATTCTATTCTCTCTTCTTTGTATGATCCCCTTTTACCAGCTTTACTCCAGTGGACGCCTTCCCACACTGGCCTCCAGATGCAGGCGATATGTACAATGAGTAGGGAGCATTACAGAGAGCGGTACTTGCTAATCTAATTATTCTGTAAGATTTGGTGTAAATTTGAAAGATAAATTCCTTAACTAGTAATTTTATATTTATTTTAGATGTATTTGTGAAAGAAAATGAAATAGGGTATTTTAGTTTTTCAATAAAGGTGATCAAAGTAATACCTTTTATCTCCATTCTCCAAACTAGTATATGTTATAGTTTCAGATACTTTAGCAGTATGGAAATATGCTTACAGGTATGCTTATCTCTTGAACAGTCATGGCTTTGTGTTTGATATTTAAAACTTAATCTTGTTTTTACTTGTGTACTGTGAATGAACTTTGTATTATTCTTAAAAACTTCACTACATGTAGATGTTACTGCAATTTATATATTGCCTGTGCTTGATCTAAGGTCGTTTGTATATATGAGTAATTAAAGATCTTTAAATCACATTATAATGCTATTACTGGAGAACATCTTTTTAATTTTCTGTTTAGTAAAGGGAAGGAGAAGACCTATGTACCTAGTAATTCAACCCCACAGTATAATCAAATTTTTGGTCTAAAAAATCTTTTACTGTGACGCTTCTCTGAGTGTTTGAATTTCACATGCCTCATATTTCACTTTTAATCCATGATCAGCCAGTGTTGTTATTATGTCTTGATACTTGTCAAAACATTTTGGTATTTGGCAAAATATATTAAAAATATTTAATAGCATTTTGCTGACATAGCCACCATTTTTATTAATGATACATGTCCATTATCTAAAAGCTCTAATTAGGCGTTAGAGCTGGAAAAAAAATCATATGTCACTTGATTCTGTATATACCACCTGATTATGAACCTCCATTTCTCACTTTCTTATTTTCTCGCACTGCCCTTAAGTGTTGCTTATTAAGTACTTGTTGCTTCTCAGATGTTTAAAATAAGCTTGAGTATCAGGTGTGCCTTCTACAGCATTCACGGAGCTGGGAAAAGACTCAGAGTCTTCATTACTCCAATAAGTAGTCCATAGTAGAGAGTATATGAATAAATGTCAAGAAACGGGCTGGATTCTTTAGGTTTATAGGGAAGAACATGTTTCAGTTATATCAATATCTATTTCACTTACCAGTGCAAACAGACCAATTCTAGTGTGAAGCCCAAACATTTTAAGTTTTCAACTTTTGTGCAATTCACATTCAAAATCCTCATGTATCATAAATATGTCAATACTTCCTGAAGATTTAATCTGCTTACTTCTAATACTTTCAGTTGAAGAATTAATCTTTTATCATCGTGAAGTAGCTACCTGTGCTTGTAAATAACACGTTATTTAACTATATTATAAAATGTTTTGATACAAGCATACTCAAATTGTGATAACTATGATAGTCATTTTCTGCCACATTATACAAAGTTGATAGGGGTAAAAGTTTAGAGTTAACATCAATTTTCAAAGATGGTCAAATATTAAAAAAGCAGGATGGTATCGGGGTATCAAGAAAATTAAAGATGAATGACTTTTACCCTTAAGTAGTTTTAAAAAGTAGTGATAAGAAAAAGCTTATAAGGCGTTGAGTTAAATCTGTCTTGAAATAAGGGTTGAGCTACTAGCTTGAATATTGAGAGAGTGTATAAATGATCACTCTCTGAAAGAATTCTTATAAATTCTCTTCACACTCTGTAGGGCCAGTGTTAAGGTTCATTTGGGGTCAGGTCTGACAAGGAAATAACTGCAACTTTTAAGTCTTTTTTGATCAGTTGCTCATTCTGTGTGGTAAGGAATATTTTTATTTCTTAGTTATCCAGCATATAATCTAATTCCTATGGAAGCATTTGAGAAAATTCAGTCTTTTTTTTTTTTTTTTTTTTTTAAATGAGGCCAAACCCCTCAATGACCCAGNTTAGTTATCCAGCATATAATCTAATTCCTATGGAAGCATTTGAGAAAATTCAGTCTTTTTTTTTTTTTTTTTTTTTTAAATGAGGCCAAACACCTCAATGACCCAGTCACCATGTTGAGACACTGCCAGCAGTCTCCTAGCAGCATGTCTTACGGTTATGTGGAGAAAGCAATTTATGCTTCTTTAATGTTTAAAGAAAAATGTCTATTCTGCTTCCAATGGAGTAACTAAATCACATAGCACCAAATTGGAAATCAGAATTTTATCCACTTCTCAGAAAATATGGCCATGGTTTAAGGTGATTTAGCACTTGCCAGAGCTCATGAGATCACTAATGTTTGTGAGAAAATATGTAAGAATAGGTCACTTCTTGCTTTGCTGAACTTTATCTGACTGTTAGGCCAAATCATTAGAAAGCAATTATTTTCTAAAATAATTTACCTTTTCATTTATCTAATATGCCATTGACTTTCACAAACAGTACACAAGGCATCAATCTGGGGAAAATACACATTATCTTTTGCAGAAGTAAAACCTAATGGCAGGTCCTGTTAACACACGTTCATTACAGTAGCAATTACTAGATAATTCAGTGCAGTTTCCATGCCAGACATCTGCCACTTACCTTGTGTCAAAAAGAACTTAATTCTGTGCCTATTTTATTTGCTTCAGCTGCCAGGATATGCTGAAATTAACTTTCCTCTTAAGGAGTGAACCCATCCATTCTTCCACTCCCTTAGTTTGTGTTTCATTTTTGGTTTTAATGTCTTTTCCATACATTTTAACACAGACATAGTCATGCATCATTAACAAAGTGCAGTATATAACTTTCTCCATTAGGAGACACGTGTTGTCTCTGGCGTGATTCCATGCTGCACAGTTATTTTTCAGGTAAGGAGTCACTCATCTCTGCTTTCTCTCCCACCTAACTAGCGCATGCCACTCCCCATGGAAGATTCACTGGACACAAACCTGAACCCACTGAGGACCAGGAACTACCTTTTCAGTTGTGTACTAATGGCCAACAAAGGTGATCACTTTAAGGTGAATAAAGATGACAGTGAGCACCAGTTATCTTTAAGAACATCAGTTTAGAGGTTGGTGCAAAGGATGAACTCCACATTGTTGAACCAGAGGCAGTGAAGGATGAATGCAATGAGATCATACTGGCAACTGAACATGCCTGCGCAGCCAATGGCTTCCCTTGGGGGCTTTGAAATCACCCCCTGTGGTCCCTGGGTTGAAGTGTGGCTCAGGGCCTGTGGCCATTGGTGGGCAGCACTTAGTGACTATGGAGAAAGGTGAAGAGGAGGAAGAAAAAGAGGAGGAGGTGAAATTTCGAGTATATCTGGCATTTGTTCTGCCCCTGGAAATAGTAACAAGTTTCCAAAGAAAAAAGTAAAGTGTGCTGCTGGTGAAGATGGTGCTGGTACTTTTGATGGTAAGGACACTGAGGTAAAAGCACCAGCAAAGAAATGTATACTAGGTACTCCAGCCCAAAATGCACAGAATTCTAACATGACTGGGAAAGACTCAGAACCATCATACCAAGGTCAAAAGGTCAAGAAACCTTCAGATAACAGGGAAAAACTCCAAAAATGCCAAAAATACCTAGTTCCAAGGAGATACAAAAGCAAAAAGGCAAGCAAGTAGAGACAAAGGTCGTTTTCATCCTGAAGTAGAAGCCAAGTTCTCCGATTATGTGAAGACTTATGTGACTGATGAGGAGCCTATTTCAGATCTCTGACTGTGGATTTCTTTAAGAAAATAATTTAAACAGTTTGCTAAAATTTTCCATCTTATTTCCATACCAGTTGGTACCTGGCTATCCTTTTTATAATGCAGTGAGAACTCACCTACCATGTCTGATAAACGTTGCCCAGGTTCCATTGCCAAGAATTTGTTTTCCCAAAATGCCAGTTTAGAGTTAAAGGTGAAACTCCACCCTTTGCTAAGTGTATGTGGAATGTTAAGATAGGACCTGGTAGCAGGGGTCAGACCAGTGCAAGCGGTGGGGACAAATATACGTGTGTGAGAAATAAACTCAGCATTTTAATAAAGTGAAAAAGATACATTTGTTTAAAAAACTTAATGAGTCTAAAGTTCTCAACTTGCAGGGAATCCCTTTGTATGCAAACATACAGATCTTCCCCCCACAATTCATATACATATATATATATATAAACAGAAGTCCCCTTAAGTAGACCTTAAGAACAAAGCACACATCCAATGACAATGGTGAATCCACCTCTTCTGCCACAAACAGGAGTGGAAAAGGTGCAGCTACATTCCTCAGTCTGAGGTCCTTGCAGAGACAGTAAAACACTCTTACTAAGGGCCAGCTATAAAGATCTTCTCAAGACTCGGGACACCCCAGTGAAGTATGCTCACTAGCCATTAGTGTTTGGTGCTCATGTAAACCCGCCCCCACACACAGCCTTTGTAATGGCCAGTAAACTGTCTTCCCAAGGATTGAAACAATTTTAGTTTCCCTTTAAGGTTTTGTTTTACTGAGGCAGCATTGATTTTTTTTTAAAGGTTTATTTATATATGCATACAGGAGCCAGAGTCACGGGAGGTGAGAGGATTCACCAGAGACAGAGTGGGGAGCAGAACAGGCAGATGGACTGAAATACAGTTCTGAGGGGAGCAGTGGGCAAGGCAGGAGAGGTCTGCTGCACCATGTGGGTCTCCTCCCTGACAGGGGATCAGACTTGCACTGTTGTGCCATGGATGCTTCACAGTGCAGTGCTCAACCCGCTGCACCACCAGGGAGGCCCCGAGGCAGCACTGATTTACAACATCCTATATGATTCAGAGATACAGGTTCATATCTATTCAGGTGTAACCATACATACCACCAAGACACCCTCATTCCCTATAGTACTTTAAATCTTTGAAGTTAAAAAAGAAAAGGAGCTTGAATCTAGAGCAAGGAGCCAGTATGTCTTGTGTTTTGCATCCATTTTCACAGGCAGTAGGATTTCCATTTTATAGATGAGGAAATAGGTTCAAAATGTTCTAAGTAATGTTAGCCCAAAGTGTCCAGTGAGTAGCAAAGTCTACATCTGAAAACAAATCTAATTATGAGCCCGTGCACTGTACAAAATGTACTCTTAGAAAAGTAATTTTAGGTAAAGGTACCTATTTATGACATTATGAGTACATTAGGGCACTGACACACCTAGAAAGTACAGAATGAACTAACTTCACAAAAATGGCTCAGATTGGCTTTCTCTGTGAGGCTGGGTTTGTATCACAAGAACAGAAGTATCATCAGGGATGAGCGCTCCCCTTTAAGGTCCTAGGGGACAAGACAACCTTGAGATTCAGGGTATTCTAATCTCTTGTCTCCCAGATCTAACATCTGAGGAGTAAAAGTGAGTATGTCAGTTTCCCCTCAGCTCCATAATCACCTAACTTTCCTGTCTTACCTGTGCACCTTCTCTAAACCTTCCTAAGGTGTCTTACCCCAGTTTTTAAAACCTTAGTTAGGCATTTTATCTTCCCAAATTTTGACTGCCTTTTTTGTATCTAGTAAACACTTTTTAAAGTTATTAGAAGCCTTCGTTACTAAATAGGTGTGACTAACACCTATTTAGGAATATTGCATATATTATTGATTTAATTTCTTGCTCTTAACCAGTTCCCCAAGACTGGACTGTCAGAATGGAAATTGGTACTTTGCTGACAACGTTCTCATGAGTGTGTCTTTGCACGTGTCAGAACACCCCAAATACGAACACACATCGCAGCTACTGTTGGGGAGGCTCCCAGCATAAACACAAAGCCACTCCTGTTTTCATACCTGCAGCCTTCTCTTTCTAATATCTGAATTTATGCTAATTATACTAATTGCTGCGGTCCTTGCCGAATCAGGACTGTGAGGTTGTGATTCCATTCATGTCAAAAATACTGTGCTTTGTCACCGAATGGGTGGAAGAGGCGGTAGGGCTCAGCAACCCCGTGGGTGCGTTTCGCCAGCTGTGTGCTCCATGATTGGCTGGGCTTTTGATGTGCAGATACAACAAGTTGGTCACAAACTTATGTACAATGGGCCTGTTCTGGTTCATGTGAAAATCAACATCCTTTTTTGTGTTCCTGGGTGACAGGATGCTACAATACTATTAGCATTTGCAAAGAGTGTGCTCGGTCCAAGGGTGTAACCACAGATCGTGTGCTGCTCAGTTTGTGTTTCTCTATTATGTGAGAGACACAAAGAAGCTGAAGGCTGGCAAAGGCCTGTCAAATCTTGTAATGTAGCGCTCGACCCCCAAACTCCACTTGGCCTCCAAGCATCTCTTGTTCCTGGTCCCACCCCTTCCCCTGAATGGGCTCTGAGGTAGGTAAATGAATTCAGAGGCCTGGTAGGCGGGGGATTCCTTTCTGACCTCATTCCTGTACCATTTGTTTGCAGGCTTGTAGGGGGAGAGGAGGACATTTTGGAATCCTTTGTGTCAAATAATTTTCTTGCAGGTTGGGGAGTTAATGGTAACTTTGTCTGAAGCCAACCAAGCAGAAAACTTCCAGAGAGGCGTGGCATGCCCAGCCTCTCAAAACTACAAGATGAGAATGTGCAAACAGGGGCATTTCTAGAGCAGATGGATATGCGGCATGTCTGCATGGTAGGCATCTGGTTCGCCAAAACTTACATCTCCTGTGTGCAAGATAGAATGGTTCTTCCTCAAAAATCTTTTCCTCTTTCTCAACTATCCTGGTTTTTATGCTGATGCCAGAGTTTGGAAACTCTTATGCAACCAGTTATATACATTCTGAATTGAAAGCCCTCTACTACCTCACCTACTATATAGCGAATGGTGTGATTTCTAGAAGAGTCATATCATTTTTTCACCACTGGATTTATCTAGAAAGTGAATTATTGTTTTAGCTCAAAGATAACTCTTGTTTTACAAAAAGGAAGAAAAGAGGTCCAGAAAGAAACATTTGCTCAATTAGTGGGAGAGCTAGAACTCTTGTCTTCTGACCCCCAGGCAAGTCCCTGTTCTGTGAAGATTTACATTCAGGGCTGTAGTATAATGCATTCAAAGCCAGGCATTATGTAAGAGCAGTTGGAAATCTGGGTATTCATGTGAAACATCCTTGGTTTTAAATGTTAGCAGCTAACGTAAGAAATCTTAAACGGTCTGTGAATCAACTATCTAGATCCAGCATGCCGCTGAGAATGGCCCTCTGAAACCTCTGGTTTCAACTACAGTTGTCTGCTCTGACCTCAGTGGATGTGAATGACAATACTCAGGTCTTCTGACAGTAACTTGACTTCTGCTCACCTTAGAGATGCATAGATTTTTAGCTTCATTGTGATGTTTGAAACCTTAGATTAATTTATGATGAGACGGGATGTAAGAAGACAATCTCGTTTATTAAATGCCTACAGTATTCCAGGCACTGGTAATATAGTACCTAACTTATTCTTAGAACTTCCTAAGGTGCCTTCATCACCTCAGAGAGATTGCCTGAAGATGCAAGGCTAGCTGGTCAGCAAAGATGTTCTGGGATCCCACATAGGTGTGGCTGCAGAGCCTAGAAAAAAAGATCAAACCTGGAATGAACAGGCCATTAGCCCCCTGCCCTTATCCACTAACCTAACCGGAGACAGCAACTCCTTTTCATGCTGTGAGTTGGCTGGCAAAAATAAAACTGCATATTCATAGGGAAAGAACTGTGTACAGCGCTTCCAGAACAGTGGGCAGGCCAGTGCTGCAAGAACCCCCTGATTAAGATGCACATATTTTTTTTTTTAAAGATTTATTTGTTTATGCACACAAGCACTGGGGTACAGGCCAGAGGTGTGGGGGGTGAGAGGATTCACCACAGAGAGTGGGGAGCAGAACAGGCAGATCAACGGAAGTAC
>JAGFMF010011696.1:4986819-5042427 GCA_019455555.1 Galemys pyrenaicus
TCCCCTCCCTGGCCGGCAGCAGGGATCGAACTCGCGCTGCAGTGGCTGCGGTTTGCTTCACAGTGCGTTGCTTAACCCACTGCGCCACCAGGGAGGCCCAAGATGCACATACTTATTTAAGTTTTGTTCTGAACATCAAAATTTTTCAAGTTTTTGAAATCACAGTGGTGAATGTCTGCAAGGGAAAATGCTGCTTGTCCTGCCAATTTACACATTTTCAGTGAAGAATGAGTGTTCAGAACGCATTCTATTGTGGAGATTTACTGAGGATGATGTAGCCCAAACCTTATCTAAGTAATTATTTTGTATATGTTGCACAACTTGAATAAAATCATCTAAGTAACCAAATGGTGCTTTATCATAAAGGAGAGTTGATTGTCTACTAAGTGTGCCCACGTATGCACATTCCTGTGCGTGTGTGTAGGGTAAATGAGAGTGATCATTTACCGCCCTCCCGCCATTGCTGTTGATGCTGGACACCTGCAGTCCTGCACGCATACCTGATGGCAGGCACTAGAGTAGGGTGTGGGCATGTGCAAGTGGGCGCACCTGGGCTGAGACATGGGGTGTATAAGGGTGGCGTCACGAGGTCATCAGCAGAGAGAAGAGAGTGAGATTTGCGGGGAGCTAGGAGGCCTGCCAACCTCCTGACCCCCCGCCCCCACTACCTGCCATGTACCTGGTCACCTCTGGTGTAAAGAGTAATAAAGGCCTGAAAAGGCCACCAAGGGCTCCAGGACTCCTTCTTGACCCATCTGCCGGAATAGGGAACCTGCTCCAAGCCTTGCTGGCATCACAGTGTGTATCTCAGGAATTTGCAAAAGTTCATCTCTGGTTCCAGGAAAGGCAGACCTACCTGGAGGAATTGTGTCAGGAGAGAGTCCGCTGCCAGGCATGCAAAGCAATGACTGGCACACACCTAAGTGATCGAACCTCTGTGCATCTCTCTACGACAAAAGCAGAGCACACAGGACCGGGAAGCAAAAGAGATGCGCTTCTACCCTGCCCTGGCTCTGCTGGGGCGAGAACAGGGCCCTTGTTAGAGCCACGGCCTTCCAGGAGCAGCTGTGGCAAGGCTGGTTTGGGGTACGTGAATTAACCAGGCCTTCCCCCCCACTAGGTGTGGTTATCACCTATGGCCTTGATCGTGTTGTGCAGAAGACACTTAGGAGCATTGCTCTGGCACGCATACCTGATCATGCACACCTGGAGCATGGGTGTGCATGTGTGTACACCTGAGTCGAGAGGCAGGGATAAAAGCAGCAGCAGCAGCGAAAGCTGTGGGAAGACGGCAGCATGACGACGGGAGAGGAGCGAACAGACAATGAGGGAGAACACCAGAGAGCCCAGAGAAAGAGCTTAAAGATTCGCAGAGGACTAGGGGTCTTGGTTGCTGCCAGCCTCCTGGACCCCCGGCCTGCAGCTTCCCTGTTGCCTTGCCTGCCTGCCTGCCTGCCTGACCAGCCTGCAGGCTTGCTGGCTCTGCAGCTGGCAAACTGAAGGGCACTGCAGTTGTTTCTGGTCCAGGCAGCCTTTGATTTCCCACCACTGATCAGATCTGGCATCTAAAGATGCTCTTCTGAGACAGGGAAAATGCCTCCTGGTTCACTGAAGTCAGAAAGACATTTTCCAGCGAAGCATGCTTTAATAGCTGCCAACCCAGGCGCGCTGTTCATCTCGATTCCTTCAAAGTGACAACAACGAACACCAGAGCTGCTTATGGGTCAGCACTGATGTAAGCACAGAAGCTATGTGAGTGTTGCTAATTTCCACAACACTGTGACACCATTTAACAGGTGGGGGAAAAAAAATGAGTCTCTGAGTTGTTCCAGTTGTTAGAGGTTGCTTAGTTCCTAACTGGCAAAGCTGGCAGTCACCTCTAAAGTCTGGTTTTGGGTCTGCACACTGAAGCACCTCACGACTGTAAACTCTTCCTCGTCTAGAAATGACCTGCAATGCTCTGTAGCAAGCTCGAGGGAAAAGCTGGCAAAGGATGACGAAAGTTTGAGCTGTTATGAATTCAGACAGCAGGCACCGGGAGATAAGAGGACCCCTGCTCCCTTGGGATCATTTGCAAGTGGAAGCAGCTTTGCAGGCTCACTGGCAGTCCTCAACGCCCCGAGTCCACAGGAACCAGCAACCCCACCCTGGGACAGCCCTGAGTGCCAAGAGCACAGCTCACATCCACCAGCTCCCCCCGGCAGGGCCAGGGCCGCGCTGGGCTGACACACAGCGGCACAGCTGATCTGCCGAGCCCTAAACAAAGGCGCTGTTGATCGGCCGTCTGGGAGCACACAGAGTGCGCTGTGCGACTCTTTCCGTCCGTGTGCAGGCAGCAACGGGCTTGTTTACTGAGGCCGATCATTTATCAGGAGCACTGCTCTCTAGCACGTGGCCGTCAGAAGCTTAGATGTCTGGTCGCACCGCTTATTTTTTTTACATCTTTCTCAATTTACTGCGCTAGCCTTCATCACTTAGATGGTGTTCTGAGCACTCTGTCTAGTTATCTGGTACGAAATCAAATGAACTTTTAAAATGTCCTTGAATCCTGACCTCTAAAAGTCCACTGGCATCTTCCACAAATTCTGTGATCTCTCAGCTATGCACTGTCTTTCCTTTATAGCCCAGCTCCTTGAAAGAGGATCATCCCCAGTCATCCTTCAGCTCACTCCGAGCTGGCTTGTTCTTCCACCACTTGGGTGCCCTCACTACATCCTCCCACTCAGTGCCCCATCAGCCAACTGCCCCTCGCTACGACCGCCAGGGGCCTCCAAGCAGCAAATTTCCTCAGCCACTCTATGACCTCTTCAGGCCATTGAACATTTTGAGGTACCTGTTTCTCTCTCTCTCTTCATTTTCCCCGTCAGCTCTTACTTCTTTGGCTTGCGACACCAGTTTCACCTGGTTTTCTTTCTAATGGCAGTACTTACTGTCTGAATAACAACAAATCGTACATGTTCATATCCTTAACCCTTAGCACACTGCCTAGCACATAAATGTTGAAAACTGCTTAAATGAGTAAGCCATTCATGTCTATTAAACTCACAGCAGATAGACATTGAGTTACATACAAATTTACATTTACTATACTTACTCTATATGTCTGCTCAAGTTGAAGTGTGAGTGTGTGTGATCATTTTTTTCAGTTGTTGTGTGGCACGATTACCTTTTCACTTCCATTGGCAGAAAATTAGAACTGTAATCCAGACTTGCTATAGAAAGTCCTTTGTACCTCTGGCCTTAATTTCTTCATTAATAAAATAAGGGGATTGGATTGGGTGTCCGCTACAAATCCTTCTATTGCTGACATTTGTGAAGACTGATCTATTTTTATATAAAATAGCTTTAGGGTCAGACTTTTGTTTAAAACATCTGAAGCAATGCACTCCTCGTGAGAACTGCTGTTTCTTAGACTGAATCCAAGATACATTTGAAATCAAAGGCACGTGCTGAAAGGTGGTCCACAAATGTGATGTGTGTGTGGGGGGGAGATGTTCAAATCAGCTGCACCCCGCACCCCGAGGGCTCTCCCTAGGCCACCAGCGGCACCCATGTGACTGCGCGCTAGACACCCTTCAGTTCACATCTCACTTGACTCCTCGCTCCCTTCTGCACCCCTGACTGCTCCTCCTTTCATATACTTGAGTCCCTTAGTTTCCATCACAACTCACTGTGGTGCCGGCAAGGCATGGAGTGGGTTCTCGATGATCCCGGCAGACCAGTGGGCCAAGGAGGCGTCCTGGAGCCCTCGGGGCTTTTCAGGCTTTTACTGCCTCATTATATCAGAGGTGACCTGGTACACAGCAGGGATGGGGAGGGTACCGGGGAGCCAGGAGACAGGCGGGCCTCCCAGCCCCCGGCGCATCTCCAGTCTCTAGGCTCTCTGTCCTCTGCTCTCTTTCTGCTCCTGGCATCCTCGTGACGCTGCTCCTACGTGCCCGTGTCTCAGCCAGGTGCATCCACTTGCGCATGCCCACACCTTACTTGGGGTGCCCACCATTAGGCATGCGTGCAGGACCGCAGGTGCGTATCATCGACACCAGTGGCAGGAGGGCGGAAGACCTGATGATTTTCTCTGACCCTGCACTCACACTTCTGATTTCTCTCCTTTCTGGCTGTTTGGTTTGTTTCCTTTGCCAATTCTTCCTCCTCTGCTCAACCAAGACGTGTTGGAAATTCTCAGAGCTCTGTTCAAGCCTTCTTCTAATCTGTATCTCTCCCTAAATTTCATCCACTCCCAAAACTTCCACTGTCATTTGATTGCCATGATTTCCAATGCCTGCTCAACATTATCACTTACCTTCCTCAAAGGTTCCTCATAGGTAGACTTAGTAACTGTCAATATCACTTACTCTTGCACAAACCAAAAACTAGACATCATCCTTTCCTCTTTCCCCACCCTCAATGTTCACACCATGTCACCCACCAAGTGACATTGGCTTAATTATTACAGCCAAGAGCATCTCTCCAACCACCACGCCTCTCCATCACCTCCCATCCCAGCCCTGACTGACACCTGCAGCACCTCCTAGCTCATTTCCTTTCCTGTTTTCCTCCAAAAGCCAGAGGGCTTTTAAAACACATTTGATTGTTATTCTACTTAGAAGCTTTCCACCAGTTGGTGCTGTCCTTATTATAAACTCCCAAGTCATCAAGAACGTTTTCTAGGATTCAGTGAGAGCCTCTCTTCCTCAGCCTCAGTGACATGAACTTTAGGGCTTTAAATACATCCTTCAAATAGACCCTATTCCACTGATGCTTCTGCACATTCTCTCCACAACCCGCAACCTTCCATTGCCAAACTGCCACTTAGCCCAGGGCTAGCTTAAACATCACCACCTTTGGGGGCTCTTCCCTGGCCCAACCCAACTCAGGCTAATGTAGTTCTCCTGGCTGGGCCTTGTGACACCCTAAACTTTGCGCACCTACTTTGCGCACCTATCGTATGTCACATTTCTACTTACTTATCCAGCGTCCATCTTTCCTACTAAGACTGCATGTTCGGGGAGCCCAGAAACACCATCTGATGCTCCCATAATACAGATCAGTGATGATCTGGCTCACTGATCATCACTGAATGAATGAATGAATGAATGAATGAATGAATGAATGAATGAATTGGTGCTGTAAAGGATTTCAACAACTCTAAGCCTGTTTGAAAATATGGCGAAACGAGTGCCTGAGAAAGAAGAACTCAGCAAAGATAGTTTGTTCTAGCGATGACCTCAGAGCCAACACTTCCAATGCTCCAGGCCTCCTGATTTCCATATGGCCATTTCCCAGGTGGTACTTGGTGGAGCCCTTGGGCCCTGCAGACTGACAGAAATGGGTTAAGTCCTGGCCATGCTTCTTGCTAACTGTGTGAATGTCAGGCAAGTTCTCCTCGAAGTCTCAGTTTCCTCACACGCAGAAGTGTGTGCATGCGTATATGTGTAGTCTAACTTACAGAGTGTCTAAAAGAAGGTAGTACATTTACAGCACTTTCAAAGCGGCTAGTTCATGCGTATTAAAAAGCATTAGTTGCGATACCGTAGTATTATATGGTATCTACCATTTACCATAGCTAGCCATGCTGGTTTAGACAACAAAGGTCAGACAAAAGCAAGGCAGTAAAAACCCTTGACCTCAAAAGTGAAGCAACTGGAAGTGGAGGCTGGTGCGGAGGGAATGGAGGAGGGAGGGGCCCACTGGAGCACTGGAGAGGGTCTTGGGGACTTTGGTGTGGGTATGGTGTGGAAATGCATTTGTAGAGGGTTGAACTATAACCCCTAAAACAAATACAATGATGTAAACCAACTTGATCTCAATTGAACAAAAAGAATGGGAAAAAAACTTGACCCATATGGAAATTAAGATCTAGCCAACAGCTGTTTCCAAACCAAAGACAAGAATGGCATCAGAAACATTGATGGGGCCTCCCTGGTGGTGCAGCGGGTTGAGTGCTGCACTATGAAGCATCTGCAGCACAGCAGTGTGAGTTCGATCCCTGGCCAGCGAGGGGACCCACATGGCACAGCAGACCTCTCCTGCCTCCCCCCGCTGCTCTCCTCACCAGTGTATTTCAGTCCATCTGCCTGTTCTGCTCCCCACTCTGTCTCTGGTGAGTCCTCTCACCTCCTCTGCCTCTGGCCTGTACCCCTGCTCTTGAATGCATAAATAAATAAATCTTTAAAAAAAGAAAAGAAAAAGAAATATTGGTGGGTTGCTGCCCTTGCCTCAATGTCTGCTTACTGACACAGAAATATTCCCTCGCTCTCTCTCCCTCCCAGGCCTGGCCCTGGAAGGTCACATTACTGTTCAGTCACTGCTCTGCTCTGTAGATTCACCACCTTCTGACCCACCACATGCTGGAGCCCGGCGCTGGGGGGCTGGGCCTTGAAAAGTCATCAGTCCAGGCACGGGGCTAGCTGTCCACGGGGAGACCTGTGAGGGCATTGCTGTGAGCTGCTGACTCAGCCAGCTGCACTTCTGGATGCTGAAGGAAATTTAGGGTTCCGCCGGGGCCTCTATTTTTCATGAGAACTTGCATAGAATACAGCCTTCAGCCACTCTAACGCGAAGATTAATGAACGTTCTGTTGCAGAGGACACTTGAGTCGGCACGCGGTACTTGTCTGCGGACCACCAGTTGGCAGAGGCCCTCAGAGCTCAGAACAGGGAGAACTGTGTCTCCCCAAGCCACCAATATGCTTGACCTTCTACTGATCATGGGCCTCCCTTTTCTTTGGCTACCAGGTAGCCCCAAACTCAATTCTTACCAATTAGCCTATACTTGCTCTCACATGGCAACTTCTATTTCTATATCTGGTGTATTAAATTTCCCCCTGATTTTATTCCTTTTTGCTGCTCCCTCTCATCTACCTTTAATTTCTTCATTTGAATTTATGTGGGTATTTCCAAAATCTATTTGAAAACTTTTTTGCCAAATGAGGTGAAGGGGAACAGGTAGGTGCCCACAAACACCAGGCACATGCGCGCTCCTGCTGTCTGTGTTCTAAAGCCAGCGGGGGCCTACGCAGTGGGGTGCCTGTCAGTAACTTACCATTTCCCTTAATTCTTCGGTAAAATAATTACCTGGATTAATGATGGAAAGCAGCACAGCGCTGCCTTATGAAAGTCTGGTTCCCCTTCCAGCCTATACCAAGAGTGGAGAAGTCTGCAGGACCCAGAGCCTGGGGTGGGGGGTGGGGGTAGGGGCGGAGGGAGCCCCAGCCCTCCTGGAGGAATCCGCTGCTCGAATGAAAGGGTCCTTCTTTCCAGGGGATTATAAGAATATTCATGACCCTTGAGATCAGCAGGTGAGGCTCAGCCCTCCCTGCTCATCCTTTGGGCAAATAGTCCAGAAAGCCGAGGTTGCCAGGAGGAGAAAGGAACAGTGGGAGCTGGGAGCTTTTCCTGCTTCCCTTGGTCCCCAGCTCCCTTTATTTTCCGAGGAGGGCAGGGTGGGGGGCACTGTCCCGAGGTGAAGCGAGGACTGTGTCTTTCATTTCTAAAGAGCAGGCAGTGAAGCCGAGGCAGAAGTCCCGTGACATGACTTGAGACACAAAATGGTATCTTAGCATCGAAGACCCCCTTTGACAACAAGAAGAAAAGCCCTTTTCTTCCCTGCCCGGATTAGCCGAGGAGGGAATTCTCCGGAACATGTGTGCATTGTTTCGTGGAGGGCAGCCAGGCCGCCGGGGCTCGCCTCCCAAAGTCAGCCCAAGGAAGCTTGTCCCGTGTAATTAAAAGGGAAGGGAAACAGCAGGGAGTCTTGTTCCGCCCCTGCCCACCAAAGTGGGGTCCCCAGGGGATGGTGTGGCCCAGGAAATTGGCTAAATTAATGGTTACTGGAGGCTTCACTGAATGCGTGAGCCCTGGAGGCAGAGAAAGGGCAGGGCAGGGAGTGTCCTGGAGTCCCTCTGAGAAAACGGGAAAAAGAAACATTCTCAGCAGAGACGGATGGATCCCTCGCCACCTGACCCAGCGGCTCGGCGGCAGGGGGACGGGCACCTGCCGCGAGGGGTCAGCGCCCCTAAAAGCAGGGCCTCAAGGCAGTGTTTCCAGGTCGTCCTTTGTCCGCTGACGTGGGCGCCCCCCTCTCTCCAGCTGACAGCAAGGCCGGGAGCCCGGAGGTCACAGGTCATGGCCGGGCACTGTGGTCAGCGGCTCACAAAGGGGCCCAGGGCTTCCCCTGGCAACACATGTTTCTGGAAAGGAGCCTCTTGTATTTGTCAGCGGTAAAGTGTCTCACTCAGAAATTATGAGGAGAAGGGAAACCCCGAGCTAGAGGTTAACACGATGGCATTTATAGGGTTTAACTGAGCTGTGAAAAAGAAAGTTCTTTATTATATGAAGAAGGAGACTTCTTTTTCTTATAAAATGGAAAACTTCCTCAAGAAGAAAAGTGTTCTCATTGCCCTTTCCTAAAACTTCAAGAAAGTAAATTTTATGCTTCAGTTTCTTTCTGTTTTTAAATCATATTTTTATTGAGGCAACATTGGTTAACACACTGCATGGGTTTGGGGGTGTAGGTTCAGCCCTTTAGATGTATGTCACCACACCGCACCCACCTAGACACCCATACATAACACACATCATTCTCCCTGGTTCCTCTTTCTCCAAATTTTGCAGATTGGACTTAAAGCAGACTTTTAGGCTGTCTTCACCAGCAGTCTGGAAACCCGGGACTCCTCCCACTGCCTGCCTCCCAGGAAGGTAACAGCCACCGTACTTGTGAAAACAGGCAAGAGTTGGTTTTCCAACATCGCACCCATTCAGGCCCATCGCCTACTTCGGAAGACTGCAGTGGCTGAGCAGACAGCCTCGATTCCCGCTTTTTCTGCTGAGTGATGAATGTAAGTCAACACTGCAAAATAGACTGGGCCCTCCGGTTTCACAAATATTGGACCAGAGACTTGAGCGCCTAGATGCTGTTGACAGTTACGAGATGGTGGCATTGTTGTCTTTGTCACCGTGAAGTGCAGCTTGGTGAGGCCTGGCCTAACACCCTGTGTACACAGAGGGGCCCTGAACCCGGGGTCCGTGTATTTGCTCTGCCAACAGGCGCGGGTGCGGCCCTCTACCCGCCCCCCCTCCCGAGGCGCAGCTGGGGCTATTAGACTTGCACCTCCCTCTCCTGCATGCCTGGGGGTGGGGATACCCCACACAGTGCCCAAGCCACATGCCTCCTTCCTCTTTCTTTTTGATTTTTTAAGAAAAAAATTATTGAAGTATAATAGACTTGTAACAGTTGTAGGGTTTGAAGGATTTTCACAAGTCACCACATCCTTGTACTGCCAACCTGGTTAAGACCCTGAATGTTTCTACCATCCATCCCACAAGACCCCTGTGCTCCTTCCCAGGCCTTGAGTCCCTATTTTCCATTGCATTTCATACCACCCTCTGCACCTCCCCAGCTCACTCAGCTTTTACAGAGGCTGCTGTTCCAACAGCCCCGTGCTCTACTCCTGTGCTCCTCGTGGCAAATCCTGGAAGTGTGCGGCCCAATATCATGTTTGTGGCCAAGAAGCTGACTTGCAGATGTCACGTTCTGCAGACGCCACCTACATGCTCCTGTCAACCCAGTCGGGGGCAGTACCCCTGGATTTCCCTGCATACCAAATCCACAGCTTGGATTCTCACAAGTCCTACCATCCTTCCCAAGTACACAGACTGGATCAGCTATTGCCAGAAAGTCACGAGCATAGCCCACCAGTGGCAGAAAGCCTTGCAGACACTTCCAGCCCGCTACCTCCACGTGGGGACACAGATGTCCTACAGCCCCATAATCTTGAGAACCTTGTAATGTCCCTTGTCCTTAGACATTTGCTTCACTTGCCTCCAAAGCACATGCCAGCAACACCCCTGACCTTACTGGGCAGAGGTGGATGCTGCATCTGCTTTTGCCAGGAGACCTTGGGAGGTACCATAGACTGGCAAGCTTGGCAGGAGCTTGCCCCAAAAATACAAGTCTCTGTTCCTTCATTTCTGACAGCCGGCTTGAGCTGGGCCCTGTTACGATGGATGGAGGAGAACAAAAGTGTACACCCTCTGCTCAAAAGGCTTACAAGATTTGGTAAGGATTAAACATGAGAAAGAAGAATAATCCTGGGTTAAGTCAAGAAGTAACTTTAGAGAACCAACACTGTGAAGAGGGGCAGAGAGTGCAGTGGGGAGACAGAAGACACAGCGAGTACTTCAACCTAGGGGGACTTTCTGGAGGAGGTGGCATGTGGACAGAACCTAGCTTGGTGTCCGATGCTTAGCAGATGCTCCCTAAACATCATGCAAGGTGGCTAAAACTGACATGCTGTGATTAGAGACAAGTGAATGTCAAGGAGGGAGGCAGTGTGTGGGTGATGCTGAAGACTGGGCTGAGGTTGAATCACGATACACTAGGCAGTTTCTATTTTTATCATGAGGATGTTGGAGAGTCACGGAAAGAATTAGTGTAAGAAGGAAACATCATTAGGCTTGCATTTTTGAAAGTTCATTCTGACCATAATATGGAGAGGAGAACAAATTTAGAGATGAAGTGCTGGGGGTCAGACTGAAACTGGAGGCTTGGCAGCCATTTGAGTCGTTTAGCATCATTTGGGTGTGAAGTAACAAAGGTTTCAGGCCCCCATGGTAGTAAGGATAAAGGACAGGACCATCTTGTGGTTCACTGTCTGTCTGTGCCTGGGCATCCTCTCCCTAGTGCTGGCTAGGGTGTGGGAAGGGTGTATTGGTAGATCTAGACTTTGATTGGTTCTTTTAAAAAAAAAGATTTATTTATGCATATAAGAACTGGGGTACAGGCCAGAGTCCAGGGTGGTATGGAGGGGTTGGAGGATTCACCAGAGACAGAGCGGGGAGCAGAACAGACTGACTGAAACACACTGCTGAGGGGAGCAGCGGGCGAGGCAGGAGAGGTCTGCTGTGCCATGTGGGTCTCCCTCCTGGCGGGAGGCAGGGATGGAATTCATGCTGCAGTGGCTGCAGTTTGCTTCATAGTGCGTTGCTTAACCCACTGCACCACCAGGGAGGCCCATAGCCCTTGATTGTTTCTAAAGATGCCCTAGAGATGGGTAAGGGCAGTTGGTGAGCCAGAGGCCAAGTACTGGCTGCCACAGGCAGCATCCTGCACTGGATTCATTCTGAGCTACTTGATGAGGTCCTTTCCAGTTGCACCCCACAGCTGGAATGGAATCCAGCTGAAGTGGAATCCAGCTCAGGAAGCCTGGGGTAAGGCTCTTTATTGGATACTGTGTCTTCGCGGGATGCAAATGATAGAAAGGCACCCCTTGTATTTCTCACAGCCAACGTGTAAGGGATGTTTTATTGTGCCCATTTGCAGAGAAAACTAAGGCTCAGAAAGAACAAGTCAGATACACAGTAGTAACAGAATGGGGTTCATTCAGATCTCTTGATTCCCAGAGCACAACCTTGCCAGCGATGGGAAGCAAGATCCCACAAGACCTTAAAAAAGGAGATATCAGCATTTGTTGAAAGAATATTTATTGCTTGTTTAGAAAAACAACTACAAAGATTACAAGAAGTTTATACAAGTCCTATATACTTTTCCACCCAGAGTCGCCAGTGTTGAAAGTCTAATATATTTGCTTTATATGTGTCTTTGAATTCAGGAGGTCAGACTATCTCCATCCATCTACTATCTTTCTATTTTAAGTCTGTCACCTTGGTGTTTTCTGCATGTTGGATTGACTTTTTCTTCCTTCTTTTTTGAAATAAGGGATTATACTTTATTATCCCATTTTATCTCCTTTACTGGTATAATAGCTACACCTTTTTGTTTTGCTTTTTATCCTTAGCTTTGGGTTCATGGTGTGTATCCTTTAACTCAAGTAACATGACACTTGGCATGCACTATCTAACCTCATCGAAGCATGCTTCATTTTGTGTTCTCTCAATCTCTGTCTATTGTCATCTTACATTTTCTTCAATATATGTTATAAATTTCCCCAATACACTCTTAATTGCTTTTGTCTCTTAAAAGCAATTGTCTTTCTAAGAATAATCTTTGTTAAGGGACATTCCTGGAACTCTCCATCCTCTCTGAAGATCTAGCTTTCCACCTGAAATCATTTTTAATGGATTTCCCATATTTCTTATACTGTAGGTCTTCTGCTTCTGCGCTCTAAAGTCTTTCTTTCTCCTTCATTGGGTGTGAGATAAGTTGGTTTTATATTGTTGTGACTTTAAAGATGTTGCTCCACCGTCTCCTGAGTTACTTTGTCTTCAGGGTGATAACTGCTGTATTCTATTCTTTGTTCCTATATAATGTTGTGTTATTTCTCTAATTGTTTTTAAGAATTTCCTTTTTACCACTGGTCTTGCAATTTGATTAAGATCATATTTTTGTGCTTGGTTTGTTGACCTTGTTAGATGTGTGGGTGTATGGGTTTTCAAAATCAAGAACAGAAACACCTCAGTCACTATTTCTTGAGTATGTGTCGGTGTACTCCCTCCTCTTCTGGGACCGCAGCGACACATGCTCACTGCATGGAGCTGCCCCACACAGCCCACTTCTGATCTACTCATTTTTTCCTGTTCTTTTCAAAAAAATCTCTTTGGGTTTTGTGCACAGCCGCTCATAGCAGTTTTATTTGTAACAGCTGAAGCTGAACATAACCTAAATGTCCACCAACAGAGACACAGATAACAAACCCTGGTATATCTGTTCAATGGAATATTCCTCAGCAATCAAAAGAAGTGAAGCAATACATGTAGCTACAAGTATGTTGACTCTCAAAGTAATGATGCTGAGGGAAGGAAGTCAGATTTTTTAAAAGACTCATACAGTCTAGAAACTCCAAACTCATATATCAAGATAGAAAGTTATAGTTGCTTGGGGGCAAGCAAAAGGGAACGGTCTTGATTGTGGTGATGGTTTCATATAGGCTGAAACATATCAATTGTACACATTAACAATGCGCAGTATATTGAATATCAATTATACCTCAATAAAAGAAAAGAATTATTTGTCTCCATTGCACAGGCCTGGGTTCAAATCCTACATTTAAGTCCTAACTCACACTGACAGATGATTTGCACCCTAGGCAAGTTTTAACCTCTCTAAATCTGTATCTTCAGTGTCCTCAGCTGTAAAATGAGGACAATGCTCCTACTTTCCTTAGACAGCTGTGATGAACACAGAAAGAAACATTACAGGTAAAGTGCTTAACACAATGCCCAAGACATAAAAATGTGTTATTTTTAAAGGGTGTCCCATAGCATTGGCACTCCGTGAATAAAGTTAAACCCTATCTCCTCTCTTACTTTGCCCCAACAAACTCTCTGTGTTTGGTCATGAGACAGTCTTGGCACCCTAGAAAAAGAAGGTTCATAGCTGCACAGGGTAGAAAAATACAGCTCCTGAGTGAGGCAGTTTAGTAAGGCCTGGGTCTCCTCTTATCATCTGGAATATGTGGCTGATGCTGGCACCACCAGGCAAAGGCTGGAGGCAGCCTTCCCTGGAACTGGGACTTGTCTCAAGAGGAGCCTGACACCTTACGTCTCACGGAACTTTCTGTGTCCACAGTGCTGGGCAGCTGGGCAGTGTAGAAGTCTCAGCTCTCCCTCCAGAGTAGAGCCAGCATTTTGGAGGAGGGTGCCCCCACTGTGCCTGAGATTTCTTTGACCATAAAGGCCCTGATGAAGTCTGCACATCTTGGGAACAAACCTGGGACTAGAACTCTCATGGAAGAACAAGGCCTGCTCCGTTGTGGCTGCAACAGCTGAGATTGAGCGGCAATGCTGGAGACCACAGCCCCACTACTAACTTATTCTAGGGTAACCAAGAAGGCCCCTTTCAGTTAACTTTTCACTTTCTTGGACTTGACAGAGACTGCAGAGTTGGTAGGGGATGGAGGTGGGACGTGTGGTCTGGATGGGGTGGTGGCTGACTACCACGATTTCAGATGCATTGTGAAGAAAGGGAACCTGGTTGGTTTCCCAGGGCAGGCTTGCTCATTAGCCTGGAGAGGATGATGAGCGATGAGCGAGTTTCAAGTATCAGCTCAGACCCACAAATGAGTGCTAATGGGATCTGAGTAGAGCTTTGAAGGCCAAACCTCTTCAAAAGGGTGTCTGCAATGCTTGTCTGCAGTCTGGGATTGCATACCGATATGTTTACCAAACATATTACCAAGACCCATTTTAACTTCACACCAAGTCTGTGGTTCATGTTATTTCCAGACGAGGCGGTGAATTCTCAGAATGCATTTAAGTTTTGGAGTCAGATAAAATCTTGTTGTCCTTCCTTCATTGGGACAGACTGTGGGGACGCAATAGTGAATGCAGTGCATGGTGTTTTGTGTGGTGTTGGACAGATTACTGAACTTTTTTGAGCCCCGTTACTACCTCTGGTAAATGGGACTGTGACTCTCTTAAGGATTGCCGTAAAGACAAAGTGGAATGCAGTGACATGGTGGATGCCACCAGGGTCTAGCACGGAGTAACCCAACTGGCCCTGGTAGCTGGCAGTGATGAGCGGGGCGGGGCTCAGACTGGGCCAGTGTTCTTATGCCATCTGGGTCAGAAGGAAAGAGAGGAAACAGAACTTAAGAGGCAGCTGGAAACTTCCTAGAGCAACATCCATCTCACCTTGGGAGAAGATCCAGGAGTCACGTAACCCACGTAATCCAGGAGTCATCATGGGCTACCTCATGAACGAGGAGCCCAAGTTTCACTAAGGGGTTCTTCTGAGTCACTCTCATTCACTTCACACATACATTTGTTTAGCACTTTGCTCGTCCAGATGCTGGTATGGAATATTGCTACAGTATTTGTTTTAAGGACTGTGTAGTCCACAATGGAAGATGGGCAAATCCTAGCCAGCGTAAGTTCAGGCGTCACAGGCCTTCAGGCCTTGGTATCACAGCAACCCCCTTTGGCCCCTAGCCCTTCCCTTTCCTTCCCTTCCCTTCCCCAAACCCCTTCCCTCTGCCAACCCTGGAGTCGAAGTCGAGGGGCAGAGGCAGTGTGGGTCTGAATGTGCCCTCTCCTCACTGCCTGGTCCACATCCCACCTGGCTCTGCATCGCCTGTTGACGGTGGGTCTGCCTCAGTGTCTCCCTCCCCAGTCCCAGGCATCCTCCAGACTGCCACACTCAAACAGGACTTTCAACACCACACGTCTTTGCTTAAAATCCTCAAGGGCGCCGCTGGCGTGCATGTGAGCTTCTGCACACACAGCTCTCCCCTTGCTGTCCAGACTTACCTTGTGTGTCCCCTGGGCACCACTGAGACTGGTGGCCATTTTGCAGGCAGCCCTGCATGGCTTCTTTCCCTGCTGTCCTCCTGTCCTGCCCCATGTCCAGCACCAGGAAGAGCGTAACTTTATACATCGTTTCTTTCTTTCTTTTTCAACCTGCAATCTATTCTATCCTCAAACTTGTTTCTAACTGTTGACAGTCGTTGCTTAAGGGGTAACCCTCTCCTGCACAGTGACCTTGCTTTGCAGACATTTCGACTGACTTTTACCAAGTGCTCTCCCCGACATTTACTCTTCCCCCTCTGGAAAGAAGGCAGGGTGAGGTCATTGATCATGTCGTCATCATCATCATCATTAATAGTGTTCCCATTTTACAGATGAAGAAATAGGGTCAAGGAGTTAAGGGACGTGCCCAAATGAATCAATGGACCAGTTAAAGTGCAAATTCTGTGCACTCATATTCCATCCCCACTCCACCCTCCCCACCCCCAAACACAACCTTAAGACCAAGTAAGGTTTTCTTTGGGGAGATTCACATCATTAATACATGCTTGTTTTACAAAGTGGCAGGAGAAACTTCCAGTCAGTGTGGCAGATGTCTTGCCAGATGCAGGGTGGTTCCAGCCAGGGTCAACCTACCTAAAGACACAGCCTCCGTTGGCCTCTTGCAATTCTGCTCAGTGTTGGGTACCCATGATGCCTCAGGTCAGCAAGGACTTTCTTGGTCTCTCAAGCCCCATTCTGAATTCAAAGAGCAAGCAGTCCTAGGAGTTGATGGGTAGGACAAATATGCAAATCAACTCTAGAAGATGGAGGACAAAACATGTAGGCAAATACAGACAGGAGTATGGCAATGCAGAGACTTCTGTCAGAGGGGTCAGAGCAGAACCCAGATACGCTCTTCAGAGGCAATGGGAATTAAAAGAGCCACAGGGAGGGAGCCACTGATTCACAATGAGTGGAAGCAGCAAAGGAAAGGACAGCGTGTTCTAGATTAGGGAAGGATGGCTGGAATTGAGGGGAGGGGAGAGGGAGGAGCTTCCCATTCCAGAAAATCTTGCTCTCCTGCTTTCCTTCTTTTCCTTACTGAATTCCCTTATTTCCTAACTGGGGCTGAGATCTAGCTGAAATTACAGTTTCAGATTTCAAATACACATCTTTTATGAAATTCCTTGTTACAGTTCTATTCTCAGATAAACTGAAAATTTGGGATTTTTTTCACAGAAACATTAGATGCTTTTGAATACACACCATTCTTGATGGATCCCTAACAGAACAAAACAACAACAAAAACCAACCATTTTCTTGCTCCTGCTATAAACCAGCTTAACCCCTCGGATGAATTCCCCTTGCAACCACATAAAAGGCACAGGCAGGCAGTGCCCAGCTTCTTCTGCATTCTTTCTGAAAGGGCGGTCTTTCCTGGCTGGAGCTAGGGCTGCCACATGCCTAGCATGGGCTCCTGTCACTGGGAACACAACTCACAAGTCCAGAGAAGTCATTCTGGCCAGAAGAGGCAGCCCCAGAGAGATGGGCAGGAAGCAGAGAGGAAAGGCGCTCTGAGCCCTGGTCACTGTCCTCACAGGCGGTCAGAGCCCCACAAAGCCCCAGAGGAGCTATTGGGATTTAATTGTGCAAACCCACGTGGCTGATGAGAAGGACATGGGGGTGCTCCAGGGGCTGATTTTTCCTTTCTTCCCTTTCTTTTCTGTTTTACCCCCCTCCCCATCCCCCTCCCCCATCCCCCGACTGATGAAATAAAAAGAAACGTCGCATCTGTCTGTTGCAGCCTGGACACTTTCTTAGGGTTCTCTGTGTGGCGTTATTTGAAAAAAAAAAAAAAAAAAAAGCACAAAAACCCCAAACAAAACACGGTTGTATTAACACAAAAGTCCAACTCCATGGTTGAAATCTCCCTTTCCATTCCCAGGGACAGGTTTCCCAAATGAACCGTGGCTCATCCATGCAGACAATGGGGTCCCCAGAGAGCTGCACGTGATCTGACCAGTGAGTGGGGAGCCAGCGGGGTCAGTGGCAGGATGCCTCTCCCGAGCTGCCCCCACTGGCTGTGAGCCCCAGCTTTGTGAAGGGGCATGAGTTTTCTACTGTCAGCCTTTGTCTTCTGTGTTCAAATGTGACCCCAAATGCCCCCCAAAAGTCAAGCCCGGGCATGTCCGTGTTGTCAGCTGTTTGTTCCTTCCGGCCGGCTGCCTCCTGCGTATACTACCTCCCAGCACCTGGCTCAGCCTGCCTTGAGGGCGTATGGGCACGTTCTGCTGAACAAACCTGCGTGGATATGTGCACCTGCTGACCTCCGTGTCTCCTCATGCAGATTTCAAAGTTTTAGCAACCCCTAAAAAGGAAAAAATAGATACCCCTCAGCTTCTAGAATCTGGGTAAAGTGGAAACTGGGTACAAGGAGTTAAAACAGGAGATTTCAGAGCTGCAGAAATATCATTGAGGAGGATCCAGGCAAAGCTTTGGCTGAATTAAAGGAAAGATGTAGAAACTGTTCCCTCAGTGCAGAAAGCAGCTGAATTTGGGGACCATAAGGACACCATGAGAATATTACAGAAAATAATGGAATTTTGTTGACACTAGGGAATTCTCAGTGAGCAGGGGCCTCCCTCTTGCATAAAGTCCCATATGTGTCCTCCTGGAGCTACTGTGTTTAAGGACACAGGCCTGGTGAAGGTCAAGGCCTGGGGTTTATGGAATCAGAGGAGAGGAGAGTGGAAGAGACTGGCAGGCTCCTCCAGTACCTTGCTCTACAACAGAAAGGCCCCCAAAGAACCACTGCTTAGAGGAAGAATGCATTGGACATCTCCTCCTTCACCCTTTTAGCCCCAGAGAAGCTTGGGAAACCTCCCTCCCTTTCCCCTTCCACCACAGGTTCTCCATTGTGTAGACAGCTTAAGCTAGGAAGGGTCACCTGCCAGGCAAATACTTTTCCCATTTTCAGGTTTGCCGGGGGCTATGGTCATTTGAGAACTGTTTCAGAGTGGATCCTCTTTGGGGACTCCCTCGGTGGTAAGTGGCACCTCCCCAGTAACACATTCCTACTCTTGGTGTAGGCCCAGGCCTTGTGCCCAGAGGCATCAGGTCCACCCTAGGCAGAAGGCACCTGCCAGCATATCCCAGCACGGGCAGTACCCAGTAGATGCCCCACCTAGCATGAACGCACTGCTCAGCCCAGATTCAGCTGGTGCTCTCAGACACGGAGGGCCTGGCCAGGGAGCCAACGCTCAGGCGCAGCACCGTGTGGGCGCTGGTTCTCCCACTGCCCCCTCAGTCTGTGTTTCTTATAAAAGACGTTGCTAGGTAAGACAGTGGTGGGCCATGACTTAGGCCCCTTGATATGAAGACGGATGCATCCCTGCCCTTCTTCTAAGTGCTGTTCACGGCACTAACGCTCCTGTGTGTGGCTCAGTGCACACACGGCAGGTCAGAGCAGGCCTGACCATCCCTTTATCCTAACTCCTCAGCGGAGCTTCTTTAGCTGGCCTTGGTTAAACCTTGAGCAGAGTGACCAGTCCCCAGTCATCAGGGGGACCTGTCGTCAGGGGACCTTCCCTCTCAGTCAGACCCTCAGACTCAGGTTCAAGACCGTGGGGCTCTCAGGGAAGTCCAGTGCAGTCTGGGTCTGCTGGTGCTGCTCCCTGTGTTCGCAGCTTTTTCTGCTCTATCATACTTTTCTTTAACCCTCCTTTTCCTAAAATAAGATTGCTCTCCCCCCTTCATACTGAAGGATGGTAGATATTTGAAGGGAACAGCAAAATTGGGCCAGGAACAATGAAATGAGGTAGCTCCTAAGGGGCCAGGATTCAAAGAGAAGGAGGAAGCCCTTAGGCTAGATGGAGTTGTGGGAACATAGGCAAGATGCTTCCCTTTCCCGTCGCAGTTTCCTCATCTGTAAAATGGGGATCAGGTAGTCCTACTTTGTGGGTTTATTGTAAGATTGAATTAAATGAATATGATGGAGCTTCACATAGTCACGTGACCCAGGTCTGCAGCCTTCCACGGACCCACAGAAACTTCTCTGGCAGAAGTGATACTAACAGACAAGGTGAGCATTCTCTCTATGCTAATGAGGTGTAAGTAATAAGATGCCAAGTCCCCTCAGGTGTTCTTGCAGAGAGGAAATCGGATTCCCCCTGTGGCCTGAGCAGGTGCCCAGGGTGGGTCTGTTGTCTTTCCAGGACATTACAAGGTGCTCGATGATTTTCTCTTGGGGTGCCTGGAAAGAAGGGATGACTTAGGAATTGCCCCCATTTGCATGCTGATGTTCTGCAGGAGATACTTGACAAACTTTTGAGGCTTATGGAATTTTTTAAGTGACAAATTGGAGCATTCCATCAATTCTGGATCTTGAGCATCATTCTAAAAACTGATCTAAACCATTTCGCGAGGACTTGTTTCTTTCTGTCAGGCTCTGGGAGTGACTCTCCCTGAAATGGGATCAGCAGTCATCTGGGTGATTGGTAGCAAGCATGTCCCCACCCAGCTCTGGCCCATCACCTTCTGCCTGTCCTGCTGCCTAACTCGGCTGGGAGGGCGTGTCTCTGGTCCCTCTTGGAAGGCATCACCTGAAGAGAGGGACAATCTCATCATCAGTCGCTGAGCTGTCTCAGGGCTGAGCAGGGCAATCCTAGTTTTAAAATACATGTATTGTGCTGCAAGGTGATCTTTGACTTATGGGTGTATCCAGCTGACACCCAGGGCCTAGTCCTAAGGGCAAAAGAGGCCCTTCTGGAGCCTTCACAGTCCTCTAGGAGCTACATCAGGGTGTTTTGACCTAATATTCCATCTGATTTGTGTGCACATGACTTAGCCTCTGGCCTGGAAGGAGATGAAACCATTTGGGGCCTGGCATGTCTTGACTTGGCAGCTAAGTGATGGGGAGTCAGCCAGTGCCAAACTCCTGGCGCCCCGAGGACTGGCTTGAATGCCTTCCATAGCTCCATAAGAACTGGTTCCTGCAGATGGAATTTCTTCACAAAGACTCCTAAATCCCTTTTAAAGAAGGGGGAAAAGTGGGAAGCAAATTCCCAGGCACAGACTTTCTCAGGCTAATAATAGTCCTAGAAGTTATTGTCAATTAAGCACCTACCAGGAACCAAGTCCTTGAAAATATGTAGTTTCCACTGTCATTTCTGGTGTTGTGTCTACTCATACCAGGTAATGTGGATGGACCATGTATGTCAGACAATGGGCTTCATGGAAATAAAGGTAGTTATTCATGGTTATTCATGGTTAGAGGTGATCCCACCCTGGTTTTTCTACTGACCAACTATGTGACCTTGGGAAATTTACTGGACATTTTTGTGCAGTTGATTGAAATTGGGATAAGAATAGTAAGATATTCAGAGATTAAATAAGACTTATAAAGGATGGTATTTAGAAAACATCACTATGATTAGCATCTCACTTTTTATTAACAATGATTTATTTGGTCAGTATGATTATTATCCTCAATATATTGATGAAAAAAATCAAGGCAAAAAGAGGTTCCGTAAAATACTCACAAATGCATAGCTCATAACTGACAAAACTAGAATTTAAACTTGGGCTTTTCTAGCTTCAAAACACTCACTCTTACCTGTCAAATGAATTGCCTCCAGGGAATCCTAGAATGTTAATGTAAACTTTCAGAAGTGTTCCTTAAATTGTTTTTAGTTATTGATGTTACGTGGAAATGTCATATTCTGACTTAATAGGAACAGTCTGCACACTTGGAGAAATGACTTAAATTGATCAAAAGGTCAAGGGCCTCCCACAAGGAATTTAAATAATAAATCTTCCAAAGAGAAATCTGTGGCAGGTGTGACTTGCTGGAGGCACGCTGGACTGGGCCAATATTCCCTTCCGGGTCTGCCACAATTTTACCATTTGACACCATATGCTGTTGGCCTTCTCTGGCGTCAGTTTCCTAATTTGCACAGTTGAGTCTCAATGCCCTTCATGAGGTCTTCTGGTTCGATGTTTTACTCAGTCATTCAGTCAATATATTTTCTTGAGCGCCCACTACATTCCAGGAATCATTTTGGGAGTTGGAAATGCAATCGCAAACAGCAATCTAGATGTGATGTTTGTCTCCACAGAACTTAGAAGGAGGTAGAGACAAGCAAACAGAGAACGACCACTAAGTGGCCTGGAAGCACGGTGGTGCGCCGCCCTGAAGAGTCCTGGCCCCTCCAAGGGGGATGTTCTGGCTGAGAACCAAAGGTTGAATAGGAGCTAATGCGATAGGGGCACGGAGAAGGGGAGAGATTTCTAAAGTAAGGACATGGGTTTGTAGATTTGGAGCATGAATATTTGAAGGGGAGAGTGAAGTCCAGTGGGGCTGGGCTCAGGGGGTGAAGGGAAAGGAAAAGACCAGAGGCAGCAAAGCCCTGGTACCACATGCAGACGTGGGCAACTTGCTTAAGGATTTTGATTTTATCTTAAATCACTCAGGAGAATCCCAAGAGTTTTAGGTGGGCTTGAAATTTATAAAGATCACTGTGGTCCGGGGGAGGGCAGGGTGGAGGGAGACTAAATCAGAAAAGAAAACAATGAAAGAAGGCAGACCTGCAAAGGGACTGTTACAACACGCTCTGCCAGAGATGATGGTGCCCTGACACGGACAGCAGGCCACGGAGAAGGAGCAGAACAGGCAGAACTGGGTCTCTAGGAGCTTGATGTGCAGAGAACCAAGAGGGCGGAGCTGCAGCAGGAGCGCACGAGGCGACGGGCAGCAGGTGTTACTGAGCGCCCCTTGAGCCATACTCGAGCCTGGGTCAGTCCTTCTGCTCTTCGCTCTCAACACACGCTCTCCTGGATGATCCCACACCCTCTCTAGGCTCACAGTTCTAGCACAGACCCCTTGCCTCGCTCCTGAGCGCCAGATCCAGCCAGCCAGTTGTCAACTGGTGGCCATCTCTGAGCGTCACAACCCCAGTGTGTTGAGCCAGAACCATTTGCCTCTCCCACTACTACCTCTTCTTTTGGGAGCTACATTTCTGCAAACAGCCTTTCCCTTCGTCCAGCTCACCCACTGCCGCAGCCAGGGCCTGCAAAATCAACACACATCTCTGAAGCTTTGGGTTTGGCTTAACAGGCTGTGCTGAAGGGCAGGAGGGAGAGAGCAATTATCGGCCTTCAAGAGTCTGTCTGGCTGTTGGCAGGAATGATTCTTTCCTGGGTGTCAATACAAGCCCGGGGTCATTTTTCAGCGTTTGCCAATGGCTGTAATTGCATAAGCCTGAGTGACTCTCCAGAGAATCCCCACCGTTCTCCATTCTCTCCTCCTGGACAGTGCTCTATAGACACGCCCCAGGCCATGGATCATGTTTTTCACATAACCTGTTAATTACTAAATAAAACAACCCAGCTTTCAACCTGATTAGCCCAGATTAATGACCAGCAGCGGGTTTCACGCGCCTGCACAATTTATCACTGAAAAGAACTGTGTCTTTAATGATTTAGCTACCTGGCCTAGCAGGGCCTGCTCAGGGCCGCAGGCCTCTGAGAGGAGTTAATTGCTGTTCTTCGTTTCTGACCTGGAAAGGCCCAGGTGACAGTTCCCATTAGCCAGGCTTGGCCTGCTTGATGACAAAGCACGGCAGGGGCCCTTTCCTCCCATTCTGTTCAGAAGATAAATCGAGGTCAAGTAGCCCCAGCCCCACCGCTCCAGCTGCCAGCAGAACAGGTTGAATCAACCTGCAGATTTATATGCTTTGCTCTCTCCCCCTACCCCACCCGCCCACTCTAGCTCTCTCCTTCCCCCCTCCCTCCTTCCCTTTCTCCCTCCTTCTTTCCCTCCTCCTCTCCCTCTTTCCTCTCTTCTTCCCTGTTGAAAGAGTGAATAATTTTTTTAATTGTTAAATTTCATCAAGAATTTAGGACCATTCATAAAAATGAGAAAAAAAAATTACTCCCTCTGGTTGCTTTTCTCTGTGTTTTAACATGACTTGACTCTTCTGGGAGGGAAATAGAATTGAAAATGCCTTTTACATTTATCATAGAAAGAACCTTTGATTAATAGGTCTTCAGATGTCAGAATTGCAATACAAGCATTTAGTCCGATACTTACATTTTCTAGACAAGGAAAATAAGGCCCGAGGCAAGGGAAATAAGTTTTCCCAAGAAACTCAGTGACTTGGTGGCGGCACTGGGCTGACCAGGTGTCTGCAACTATGCGCGATGCCCACTGCTTCCTTCTTGACCCCGACAGCACCACAAGGTGGGGACTTCTGCAGTGCCATTCAGTGAGCATCATAATAACCCATCAGATGGGAGTGCCTGCACTTCTCAGGTGAGTTGACGAGCGCTTATTTTGTGCTAGGGCCATGCAGCACAACCGAACTTTCTACACTCTGGGAATGCTGTTTGTGGTGGTCGCTGCACAGGCCATTGGTTGCCTATGGCTTTGGGATGTTGAATCGTGGGTGTGAACAAACACAGTTTTATTTCTCCCGTCTCAATCTGTATGTTTGTGTCTACAAACATACTTGTTTTTAAATAATACCCACAAACTTTTGGGGGCTCTTTTTCTTCACTCCTTTATTCAAAAGTCTACAATTTTAGTATCAATGGCAAAATAGTATTTAACTTAATTTTCAAATCCTAGCACTGCGTTTAAAAGGTCAACAAACATTTGTCTATAAACTGTTAATAATTAGGATCAAATAAAGGAATCCTTATTCTAAGTAGAAAATCATTCCATCTTGAAGCATAACCTCCTAGCAAGGTTGCTTTCCTCCTCTGAAGCACTTTATTCTTTTTTTTACAAGTGTCTTTAGTAGCTGTAGGGTCAGCAAAATTTTCAGGCTTTTCCGCCCTCCTGCTATTGGTATAATGATGGACACCTGCACGCACGCCTGAGTGGGCATGCGCAAGTGGGTGCACCTGGGTTTGGCCATGGGCGTATAAGGGCAGCGTCATGAGGCCACCAGTGAAACAGTAACGTAGAGCAGCGGCAGCAGCAGAGAGAGTGAGATGCGCCAGGGGGCGAGGAGACCCACCAGCCTCCTGCCTCCCCCCCCCCCCCCGCCCCCGGCACCCATACCTGTCGTGTATCTGGTTGCCTCTATAAATAAAACTAAAAAGTCACCGAGGGCTCCAAGGCTCCTCCTTTACCCCGTCTGCTAGAACCATCCAGAACTTGCTCTATACCCCTTCCTGCCGCTACAGTAGCTTTTCTATTTACAGCAAAACCCCTCAGTTTTTATTTATCTGAAAATGACTAGATTTTGTTCTTTTCCTTGAATGGTATTTTAGTTGAATTTACTATTCTTGGTTGACAATCATTTTATTTCTTTATGTTTGACAATTATTCCCTCTTGGCACTTTATCTTTCTGAGGATTGCAAAAACATGCTTTCTGCATATTTTTTTAGATCTACCTTCTAGCTCCCTGACTCTTTCCTCAGTTGTACCTAATTGCAGATGTAATGTTCGTCTAGATCGTTTCCTCAAGTTAGTTTTGAATTACAACAACCTTATTTCCTCATGTTTAGAATTCTATTTGGTTGTTTCCCAGAAAAACTTGGGCCTTTTTGAGTAAAAGTTGTTACTTTTTCATGTCTGTCATACCCTCTTCTATTTCCTAAAGCATTTTCTTTAATAGTGTATTTTTTATTGTGTTCCATAATTCACACATACGAAGTCTTTTGGAATTTAATTATACTGTTTGTTGTTTCTTGTGATTCTTCTTTATAATGGTTAGTTGCTTCATGTTTCAAAATTTGGGGTTGTGGGTTCATGTTTAGAGGGCTTTTTTCTGAGGGCACTTCTGTGTTCTGGATGGTAAGTGCATCCTTACAGAATACGCATTTGCTTCTGCCAGGCAACACTGGGATGCTCTAACCCCAGAGCACTTTTAAGTTAATTCCTCTGCTTGGAGATTCTAGACAACATAGCATAAATTTGACAGATAATTTTCAGATAATTTTGAGCCAATCCTATTTAGCTAAACTTTTACCCTCAAAAAAAAAGGGTAACTTTAAATGCTTAACTTAGTAACTACATTCTTTGTCCTTTCTATATTGTACCCTCATTATATTAAAGTTCCTTTCCATTAAAAGCCTTATATAGTTATCTTATGCAGCAAATAGCAAAAGCCATTCAAAGAGGGCAGGTTTGGGGGTTCTGGAGTGCCCCTCTCCCTACCCTGGTGCAGATAATTTTCATTTCATCTTCCTTCACTAGTGGACACATTCCTTCTAATCCAGCCTCTTACTGTGACTGTAGCCCTTGCTCTTTCACACTTTATTTGGGAGCTCAGCTCCAATTTCATAGCTTATTCAGGTTGGCTGTTCAGTCTTCTATCTCCTACATTAAAGCTCAAGTTTATTTTTTAAAACCCAAAAAACCTCAAGTTTATTTCAGAGATTGACAATTGCTCTTGATAGCTGCAGTTTCGGCACCAACTCCCTGTTCAGTTTTGGCTCCTGGTGATTTTCCTTACTTTGAGTTCTGAATCTGAAGTATGCATGTTGTATGTTTTCTAGAAAATCTATGTTTTATTTCAAGAGGGGTTTTCATGCTTTCTAGCTACTTGCCAGAAATGTCATAGCACGTTTCTTTCTAAAATTACTCATTCCCCTCCCCCCTTAATTGTTAAACATCACCCTTTTCCTGAAAGGATGGATTGGGCGTGTATTGAACATATCTACTAGGTGACAAACTGTTACAGGGTAGGGAGAGGGGCACTCCAGAACCCCCAAACCTGCCCTCTTTGAATGGCTTTTGCTATTTGCTGCATAAGATAACTATATAAGGCTTTTAATGGAAAGGAACTTTAATATAATGAGGGTACAATATAGAAAGGACAAAGAATAGAGTTACTAAGTTAAGCATTTAAAGTTACCCATTTTTTTTTGAGGCTAAAAGTTTAGCTAAATAGGATTGGCTCAAAGCAAGGCCCAAAAGCCTGCCACAAGTTTAAAGGATTTTCTAGTAGAGACTTATAGAAAAGGGTTAGAAAGAGTTAGACAAATTTGGGAGGAAAAGAGTAAAATTAAGATGAAAGCTGCCATTGTTAACGTTTTTACAAGTTTTTTACCTACATTTGTTTTAACTAGTTTAAGACCAAAGAGTAAGTGCAGTTTTTTTACATGTCCCTCTGCTCCATGTGCCTCCTTTATGTTTCCTTGCTGCTCTCCATCCTGCTTTTTTTTCTCCCTTCCTTCTGTCCTCCTATCTCCTTTTTGCAGATTTTTTTTTATCCCTGCTTAGCTTTACCTACTTAGGGCAGAACCCAGATTCTGGAACTTCCCCCTTTCCTGGGGACCACCCTGTTACAATACCATTAGTATCTTACCTATTGTAGAAAAGGACAGCAAATTTGGAATGATTTACCTTTTTTTGTGAAAGAAAAACATGTATGTTATTTTTAAGTGCCTTTCCATGAGATGACTGGTAGATTATGGTTGCTTGTCATCTGCCACTCAAAATAATTAATTCCACTTACTAGTGCACATATGAACTGTAACATAATAAGAGAGAATAGAATAAATGTGGTTTTCTCCTTCTCCCTGTTCAAGGTATGGCTGTCTCTCTGACATATCTTCGATAAAGGTATCCCTAATGTTAAATAAAACTTAAATTGTCAAAAATATATAAAAGTTCTAATATTTTCCCCTCATCCCAGGTTTAATTTTACCTTCCCTCTGAGGCTCAGTTCCCTGCATAAGGAGCATTTTTGGCTGTTTTCAAGCTGGGGAAAGATACTTCTGATTTCTAGTGGGGAAAAGGTCAGGAATGTGGATAAACGTCCTACAATGCAGAGGATAACCCTCTACACCAAGGAATTGTTTGGTCAAAATGCAGGTTGAGAAACACCCAATGAAAGGTAAATTCCTCCCAGTAGCAATTTCATTGTTTTAGCTTCATTCCCCACTGCTACTCTCTACAGTGCTTTTGATCTCAGTGCACTGGGCCCTGTATGCTTCTGTTCCCAAATAAACCATATCCTGTTCATTCCCTCCCCTTCAAGGCTTGGCACAGTTTGTGGGTGTCATGTGTGAATTGTCTTCCAACTACAGTGTTTCTGATGTAATCAGTCTCTCTACTCAGAACTGGATGGTCCACTGGTTTTGGGAAAGGCACATTTCCTAATCCTTTGCTTCAGGCAGTTATTCAGATAACGTCATTATGCTAAACCACCAGAGGGAATTGCAGGCCTGTACCTTTCCTGTGAAAGCAAACATGGGGTGACTCCAGTGCAATGTCTTGTACAGAGAGTTCCAATCCACAAGAACAAACATAGATGGGATGGCACGAGTGGAAGTATAAGAGTGGAAGTAATGCAGTGGGGGTGCGTGTTGGGCAGGAGCTTTGAAAGACCCAATATGCGGGCTGGAGGGACCCAGATGGCATAGCTGAACGGCAGTTGGCCTTGGATGAGCTGGTAAGCACTGTCCAGGGCCGACAGGCAAGAGTGGCATACAGACGCCAATATTCATTACAGAAGACTTTAAGAAATGTTTGCTAGGAACTGGAGAGGAGCTTCTCACCTGCTTCTGTTCAGTCATGCCATAAACCTGGTACCACTGAAGGGAGAGGGGACAGTGGGTGGGAAAAAGAAGCCGTTGCTATGAGGGTATGCCCAGAGCTCCAGTGATGGAGGGGTCGGGGGAGGGGGGCCCAGTCCTGCATCCAGATGCGATCTGGCCAGTGGATGGCTGTACTGGTGGAAGGGCAGCACGGGGCAGGTTCGGGATGGTTCTAGCAGACGGAGGGTAAAGGAAGGCGTTTTGGAGCCCTCGGTGGCTTTTATACATTTTATTCGCAGAGGTACATGGTACATGGCCAGGTACATGATGCCGCCCATTTAAGCCCGTGTCCAAACTCAGGTGCGCCCACTTGCGCATGCCCACCTAGGCATGCACACAGCACCACAGGTGTCCGTCATTATACCAGTGGTGAGAGGGCGGAAAAGCCTGAGACATCTCAGACCATACAGTCCACCCCCTCAGGGTTTTCCACCATACAATATATTTCCCTGGGCAAATATGAACAATGCAGCCATGGCCCACAAAAATAAATACAACACAATATAGAAGTACAACTAATTACAGCAATGTAACATAATAGAATACAAATAAGCCTAGGCAGGGCACCAACTTAGGGGCAAGAGACAAGATTATTGGCACCAGCAGATGATCCACCACGTCTGCTGCCGAAGGCACTGATCCTATGAGGCAGGAACCACTCACGGCATCTGCCGTCTCACGCTAGGAGCATCAGGCTTCCTGGCCTTCTCTGGCTGCGGTCTCAGCCACAAGCCACACACCGCACCCACGCCCAGGAAGCTCTCACTCTTGGGATTGCAATAAATTTTGGGAGGTAGTCGCTCAATCCCCAGGGTACTCTCTGCTGTCACTCTAACACCAGTGTGACACGCAGACCCCGCACTCAGGCCAACCCTGTGCACACGCACGCGGGTCGGGGATCCGTGGGTACAAGCTCCACATGCGGCCTCTCTTGGGTCCCCTCTTCGGCTGTGGGCTCCACCACAAGCCACATTCCCTTCCCATCCCCCAAGGACGGTTCCTCAGCTCCTCACCCTCATTCTACACCAGAGGGCATCACCCACAAGTGATTTTAAGAAACTCATCGGCCTTCCTTAACAAACCTCATCTGCTTAATAGCCACTCAGGGCTTCCCAATCTTAGTACGAGCTTTTGCCTTCTCTAGACTTTTTCAGGCTGCTTTCAGCCACCAAGGCTCACTGGCCATGCCTTGATTTTCATCTCCTGGGGTTTACAAACAATCATCCACCCATAGGGTCCCATAAACATAACCTGCCAGATTTTCCCAGCCTTCTGGCGGGATTGTCAGTCCATCAGTCCATTAGTCCTTTCCTTGCATCAGCAGTGGGTAAGCTCTGAATCGTGGTCCTCTTTCAGTCTGCTGCCTCAGGGGTCGTGGGCTGGTCCTCATGGGTGTCTCTTCCACTCAATCTGTGTCCCACAGCTCCCAGACCTTGTCCACCTCCTGTGCTCCTGTGGCACCTCTGGCTCTTCCCGCAGAGTCTTTAGCTTTTCCTGCAGCTCCTGGACCTTCGGCAACTTCCTGTGCTGCCATTGCACCTCCGTTGCTGCTATGGCACCTCTGGTGTTACATGTTCAGGGTGGCAACCTCTCAGTCCCTCCTACAGTCTTCTTAGGGCTCCGCACCCATCTGCATTGAACCATCCTGATGACTATGCCAATTGTAGTGGCAGGAAGGGGGCACCAGAGCAAGTTTTCCATGATTCGGGTAGATGGGGTAAAGGAAGGGAGTCTTGGAGCCCTCGGTGGCTTTTATGCTTTTTATTGTCAGAGGCGGCCAGGTACACGGCAGGCATGGGTGCTGGGAGGCCGGGAGGCTGGCAGGCTTCCCAGCCCCTGGCGCATCTCACCCTCTCGGCTGCTTTGCTTCTGCTGCTGCTTGCTGGTCTTGCTGCTCGCGTTGGTCAGTACTGGTGTCCTCATGACACTGCCCATATAAGCCTGTGTCCAAACTCAGGTGCTCCCACTTGCGCATGCCCACGTAGGCACAGCGCCGCAGGTGTCCATCATTATACCAGTGGTGAGAGGGCGGAAAAGCCTGAGACTTTTCTCAGACCATACAATGGCTTTCCAGCCACAGAATGTCCAGGTCAGGGTCTCTTTGGTCTCATTTATTCCATCTTTGCCCTGAGTTTTAAAGATAAAGGAATCTAGGGAGTGGCGGCCTCTGGTTCCCTTTCTGAGGCAGGCTCTTGTTTCTGGGAGTGTGCTTCTTCGAGAGAGGTCTGAGAGCAGGCACTCTCCTCGCCAGAGGGGCCTGACGTGGGCCAGAAGTACGCCTGGGGCTGCCTTGGATAGAGGGCCTTTCAGCTTGTGCCTGGGAGAGACTTTTAACCCAAATTAGAGACCAAATCGCAGCCTCAGGGAACAGCTGCAGAGAGGCTTTGTCAGCCTGGATCAATGTTCTTTCCCACAAGGAGTGAGAAAATGAAATCCATGTTGAATCCTCTCTTCTGCTAATGAAAAGAAGACAGGGCTGCTGAGGTGGAGGCCGCCGTGGAGCACCCGCGGAGGCGTTTATCCATTGGACTTTTTCTGCTTATGCAATAGATCTTCATTATCTACACTGTCCTGTGGCTCCCCTGCTCCCCAGGGAGATGCTTAATGACATAAACTGCTTAATAAGCGGTGACTGCTGCCCCCAAAGAGCTGATAGAAGGGGCAGGCAGCGCCTTCTATCTCCCACTTCAGAGTGTTTCCTTTCTCACAGCTGATCTTTAAGATACTGGCCAGAGTCAGAGAGAAATGGCAGCTGGCTCTCCACGTGGGCCTCCAGCACTTCCTCTCGCATAGGCTGGCTCGAGGGCCTCACTGTCAGTCACATTCCCCCAGGAGGGAATCAAGGCCTCCATTTTGTGAGTGCTTCTGTGGAGATTTCCTGCTTGGGCATTCTTAGGCTTCCCCCAGGAATCACATTTACTTGTATTTGCCAACCACTTTGCAGCACTCACCGTGCCAGTGGTCTAGATGATTTATAAGTATCAACCCATTTAACCTATGAAGGAGTTTGGTACTAGTTTCAAGTTGTTTTTACAGATGAGGGAACAGAGTAAAGTCTGCCAGCCACAAGGAATAGAGCTGCTCCCACATACTACTAGTCTTTTTTTAAAAAAAATATTTTATTTAGTTATATTTTTCTTACAAAGTTTGCTTTCTTTTCTAGGTGTAGTCCCCTAGGTGTAGAATTTCCACCACCAATTCACCTGTGCACCATCACCATAGTCCCTTGTGCTCTTCCCGTCCCTGCCTTGATCCCAATCCCTCTCTCCTCTGCAGAATGCCTCTGATTTGTAGTTGTCTGTTTATTTTTGTTTTGTTTTGTTGTTATTATTTTTTTTTGTTCTGGGTGCAGGCTTGGCCTCATTTGTCCTCTGCTCTCCGCTCAGATTCCTGCACCCATTCTTTTTTTCTGGGGCCCTCCTGGCTACTGTTCTGTTCTCCTGGGCCCCCACAGGTTTGTAAGGGACACCCACATGTCATTCTAATATACACATGACTTTGAACAACATGGGTTTGAGCTGTCTGGGTCCGCGTAAATCCGGATATTTTCCTACCTGTGGTCCTGCATTCATAGAGTCAACTGTTGGGGATTCTGGCTGGTTTAACCAGAGATGTGGATTCAAAGATCTGACTGTTTCCAAGCATTGTTGACCACTCAGTTGAAAGGCCTGGGCCGCTTTTTTTGCAAGGGCCAACTATAAAATCTCATGGGTACATTCCCAACTAATTCACTGTCCAAGAATTTCCTTATAGATCCAAAATGAAGAAGAGCCAATGCTCTTCTAAATAAATGACCTAAAAAAAATACTCCAACATTTTTTATGCAGACATGTTATCCCAATGTTGTTTATGAGGTTGAAAAATTGGGAACATTCTTAGTGTTCAACGAATGATAGGGGAGCCGATTACAAATATCAAGGGGTATCATATAACCACTAAAAATTCCTATTTCAGGAGCATTTAAGAAAGGAATATGTTTATAATTAATGTGAAGGGAAAACAGGAGCTACATTACACGCAGCATAGGGCTTAACTATCAGTGGTAAATGGATGGGGATAGAAATATTTAGCTAAATCTTTGTTTTATTTTATTAGTGGCATTGAGGCTTATATTTTACATTTTTTTATTTGTCACAGTGTACCTTCAGGTGGTAATATACCACTGTGTGTATAATACAAGGACCTAAAGTATACTTCCACTTACTTATTTTTTTTAGATTTATTTATTTATGCATACAAGAGCTGGGGTACAGGCCAGAGGTGCAGGTGGTGAGAGAATCCACCAGAGACAGAGTGGGGAGCAGAACAGGCAGATCAACTGAAACACACGGCTGAGGGGAACAGCGGGCGAGGCAGGAGAGGTCTGCTGCGCCATGTGGGTCCCCTCCCTGGCCGGCAGCAGGGATCGAACTCGTGCTGCAGTGACTGCGGTTTGCTTCACAGTGCGTTGCTTAACCCACTGTGCCACCAGGGAGGCCCTACACCATCCTTTCTAATAGCGTTTAAATAGACAATTTCTACTTTGTTTTGTTAGCTATTTCTCATGTAGTTCCAATCTACTGCTAAGCCTACCCAGTGGATTTTTTTGCTTCATACACTATTCTTTTCAAGTTTAGTATGTTCCTCAGCGTTGATAACATGATGTAGGCAGTCCACATTGTGATCTCTTCCTTTTGGGCACTCTCATTTTTGTTCTCTGAGGCATCTAAATGATTAGAAGAACTTTTTGATACTGTCAGTCTTGTTTCTTTCTTTGTGGAAGGTTCTGTTTTGAGTGCAGTGTTGGAGAAGGCCCTAATTCCAAGTCATGTTCTTACTCCTAAAGCATGGCTTTTCCCACTTGGCAACTGAATCCCCACTGTACTTTCGGTATCTCCTCTCTGCTTCGGCCAGAAGCCCAAATATCTCTCAACACTTCAGACTTCTGTAGGCCTGTGGATTCTGACCTGTGTGCCCCTCAGATCTCAGCTGCAGACCCAGCACCATCAACCCTCATGCAGACTTAGGGGCCTGCCTATCTCTGACACTCTTGCTTCTTTGATATCCTACCTGTAGCGGCAGGATGGGAGCACTGGAGCAGGGTCCGGATGGTTCTGGGCAGGGAAGGAGAGAGTCTTGGAGCCCTCGGTGGCTTTTCATGCTTTTATTAGTAGAGGTGGCCAGGTACATGGCAGGCAGGGGTGCCGGGGGTGCCGGGAGGCTGGCAGGTCTCCCAGCCCCCAGCGTATCTCACCCTCTCAGCTGCTTCTTCTCTCTGCTGTCGGGCCTGTTGGTTCTCTCGGTCGGTCCTCGCAGTTCTGTCTGTCGATTCTCGCAGTTCTGGCATCCTCATGACACCACCCATTTATGCCCGTGTCCCACACAGGGGCGCCCACTTGCGCATGCCCACCCTGGAGTGCTCGCAGCACCACAGGTGTCCATCGTCAGTAGTGGGAGGGTGGAAATACCTGATCAACCTTTACCCTACACTACCCTACCAACTGCAGCCTCCTCTGTAGCCTGAATCTCCAGTCTTTGCCGCCTCAGCTTAGAGAGAACTCTGGGGCTCTAATGGCTATAGCAGGGAGTTCCCCTGAGCAGAAAGCTGGGGTGGCCATGGGAAACTCCTCCTGGGGTTCACTTTTTTCAAAATCATAGTCTTCTCCTGCCTGTCGCTCAGAGTCTAAAAACAGTTGCTTCATATGCTTTGTCCCTGTTTGCAGTTTTTTCAGGTGGGAGGGCAAGTTATGTACCAGTTACTGTCATGACCAAGAACAGAAATCACACGTGATTTTAATCCATCGCAGCGCTAGCCTTCCTGATGTCGGCAGAGCAGGCGTGGCAGATTTCTCTTAAAACGATTGCAACATTCTTTAACAAGTCTTTTTTGCTTAAAGCAAGAAATCGTGTTTTGACTGAGTGATTTAACTAAGAAGGTTTATTGGGAATTAACTATAAACTGGCCAAAAGTTCTATAAAGAGAATGGCTGCTTTCTTGCTTAACAAAACCTTTTCTGACTTCAGACTCCCCTAAGAGGAGAGAGGTCAGCACTGCGCAGACTCATTTTCTCTTATACCTTGGAAATAAATGTGGTATCAGAGCCCATGAAACCTTTGTCCCCTATTATGCTCATTACCTTTGGTCAGAACACGCATTTCTAGGTTAACTGAAAAATTGAGATTTTTGAATGAATAAGCACTGAATAAAAGCCTATCTTAGCAAACATTCACCACCTAGTGTAAAATAGTCCCAGCTGTTACTTTTGCCTCCAGCTCCTCTTCTACTTCAGAACACATAAACTAGTTTGTAATCATACATATATCTGTGCATCTTATTTTTGGTCTTCATGGATTAGAAGCTGCTTGTGGACCGAAGCCTTGCCTATAATCCTGCACTGTGTCCCTCACATGGCTGAAGCTAAGAATTGCTTTTTGAATGAATGAATAGGTGAATGAATCTACAAGTCAACAGATCCCTTTGGAATTAGACCAAAAAGGATAAAAATACAAGGGCTTAAGGGATTAAAAGAGAAAGGGCTAATTCCTAAATATCAGCAGTTTTTAATCTTCAAGACACAAAGAGGCTGTAAAGGGCTCCTTTTTACTAGGAACAGAAATTGTTCCTGGAGAATCGATCAAAAGATGCTGCTACCCACAGCTGTGCTGGAGTATCTGGTCTCTCCGCAGGCCTTTGTGACACATGGGTTTCTGTCCCCAGACTGTGCACCCATAAAGGCTCTCCCTGACAGTAGCATGTGCCAGGGGAGGACTTGTTCTCTACAGGAGGACTCAGCATGTGTGGGTTTTAATAATCCCAGGGTGCTGAAGATTCCACATGTGGCCCAGAGAACATCTTGCCTTCTCTTGGTCATGGTAGCAGAAGAAACCTGGAACAAAGACAAGATAGTCTTTGAAGGTGCCCTGGACACAGACTCTCTAAGTACTGTCAGAACTTTTCTAGCAGGAGGGGAAATTTAGAATTAGACCTTAGGCCACCTGACAAGTAAGGAACATCACAAAGACTTATCTCCCAGATGTCTGTCTCCAGCTCAGGCTATTATCATGCATTTGTGCCCCTTCCATTTCTCCTTCTCACTTACTCTTGCCGATACACAAGACTGTGTTTTAGCTTGAGTCATACACACTCCCAGTTGAGGGAATGATACCTTCTAATCTAGTGTGACTGGTGAAAGTCAGAAAAGAGGTCTTTCTCTTCATTTGGCAATAGTTTAGAAAAATAGAAATTTCCAGGACAATGAGACCTTGACCAAAATTCCAGGGACTGTCTAGAATCAATAAAAGTGGCAGTAAGGATCAGGATAAAACAGAGAGAGAACCATCCCAGGAGTTTAAAATCCTGAGCACATGCTGTCTCTGAACTTTTAGCTGAGGAGGAAAGCCTGTCACTTCTCTCTTTGATGCACCATCTGTAAGACAAGGGACTGGAATGGATGATGTCTAGCATCCCTTCTTACTTGAGCATGATCTAAACAGCAGCTCCATGAAGGAAATGGATCCTGCCATTGTAGAGAGCCACAAAATCTGTTTCTCTATGTTTTCAGAAACAGAAAAGATTCCTTTGTTTCTGAAGAAACAGGCATACAGAAGTTTAATCTCACATTCCAAAGAAAGCAATCTGGGAATTCTAGTCATGTGGGCATCTGCATAAACCTACCTGTATAAAACCTATTGCATAAAAATGACCTTTGAGATAGCTCTCAAAGTCCTCTCTCCCTCCCCCCACATAAAAGGTGAATAAAAGTGAACTTTTCTGTATAATTGCTCCATTGAAACTCTACTTCCAGTTTCCCCTTTGGCCTGTAGGCAAATTTAGTCAGCAATGTTTCCTTATATGGTTTCATCAATAAATGAAGATGAAACTATTCATGACTATTAATTGTATCCTAGAATGAGAGTTGTGTTTGATGAGGGGGGAATCTAGAAAGTTCTTTAAAACACTTGGAGACATCATGTTGTCAGTCCAAAGTGTCTATTAAAAATAATATTCTGTGATGTCCTTTCAAATTTCTACAGAGCTTTCCATAGCAGACACAGCGATGGCAAATAGAATCTTGAAGAAGCTGATTGCTAATTGTAACCATTAAAAAGCTATCAGCTATTCCTGCCCTGAGACAGCTTATATTTGACATAGCAAGACCTGACACCAAGTAGTGCCTGTGCATAACTTAAACTCCACCAAGGACACTGTAATAGCAACACAGAAACATGTGCGTCTTCACCACTGTCAGCTCTACAGAGCAATTCAGTGACTGTAACATCTTCATGAGATGTTGTTTAACATGGGGCTAGAAGCTGGATATAATTGACGTGAGGGAGTTTACAAAGCAGAGAGAAACACTCTGGGTGTAATTAGGGAAATTGGAAATTAACAACTTGATGTCAGTAAAATTGGAGAAAATGGGAAAAGGCAGTCTTCTTTGTCATACTTGACCGTAAAAAATATGTTTTTGTAAGAAATCGAAATGTCATTCATAGGTGAAGCCGGGATTTTCAGAACGTACTAACATGTACAGTTGTTCCAGGATATTCTCGGGGTCTTCTCCTGTAGAGGTTTCTCAGTGGTGGGCAGAGGTGAAGGTAGAGTTTGACTATGAAATGGCCTACCTGCTAGAACTCCACGTCCTCCCAGACGGAACACTGCTGTCCCGCAAGCCCACTGGATGGGAAACGAGCTCCCGCAGAATCACAGGCTCCCGCAGAATCACAGGCTCCCGCAGACATCCCTGCTGGGGCTGGGGGAGAGGTGCACTGCCATGGGCCAGGGCTGTGAGGGTCACAGATGCAGGCGGAGGTGAGGTTCTCTGAGTCTAGGTAGTCTGAGCCTCCACAACGTGGTGTGTGTTTTATATTTTTGGGTAAATTCCTAGCAGTGGTATGGCTGAATCCTACAGTATTCCCACTTATATATTTTTAAGGGGTCTCCATGTTGATTTCTACAGATGCTGCACCAGTTTACATCCCAACCAATTGTGGATGTGTTTCTGTCACATCTTGACATCCTTGTTGTTTCAAATCTTTTCCATTTAGGACCCCCAGAGGGGTGAGGTGATATCTCATTGTTGAATAATTTCTCATGTGTCTGTACACCATACTCTGTCTTCTTTGGACAACTGTCTGTGTAGGACTTTGCCCATTTTTTGATTAAGTTGTTTGGTTTTGTTGTTGTTACTGAGTTTGAGTTCTTTAAATATTTTGAAAATTGACTTTTTTCTGGACAGATGATGTGCAGATATCTTCTCCCGGTCTGTAAGACTGCCTTTTTGTCTTTGTGATTCTTTATTTTTTTAAAGATTTTATTTATTTACATGTAAAAGAGCTGGGGTACAGGCCAGAAGCATAGGGTGTGAAAGGGTTCACCAGAGACAGAATGGGGAGCAGAACAGGCAGAAGGACTGAAATATACTGCTGAGGGAGCAGCTGATGAGGCAGGAGAGTACAGGACCATGTGGGTCCCCTCCTTGGCCGGGGATCGAACTTGCGCTACAGTGGTTGTGGAAGCCCCATAGTGCTGCACTCAACCCCTTGCGCCACCAGGAAGGCCCAAACTCCCATTTTAAATTATATACACTATCAGAAAACATAAAATGTAATTAAGAACATTCATAGAGTATCAACTGTCATCTAAGCAGTGTATTACATTACACAATTAAATACTTCTTAGTGTGATTCTTTCTTTTAAGGCACAAAGAATTTTTAGTTTGAAGTATTCCTATTTGTTTATTTTTTATTTTGTTCCCCTTGCCATTGAGTTATAACCCCAAATACATCTCTGTGGCTAAGACACAGTTGTAACCTCTTCTATTTTTTTAAAATGTATTTTATGGTTTCAGGTGCTATGTACAAGTCATTAGTCCATTTTGAGCTCATTTTTATGTGTGGAATTAAGTGGGACCTAGTTTCTTTTTTCTTTTTTCTCTGCATCTAACTGTCCAAATTTCCCAAAGGCATTTATAAAAGAAATTTTCTCCAGTGTATGGTCATGCCTTCTTTATCAAAGATTAACTGTCCATATATGTGTTGATTTATTTCTGAGCTCTTTATTATGTTCCATTTCTCTGTGTTTTCTGGTTTTGTTCCAATACCATACTGTTTTGATTGCTGTCTTTTCTAGAGAGTATAAAGTCAAGGACTGTGATAACTCCATTTTTTTCTTCTTTTCTCTCAGGAATTCTTGGCTATGTGGGATCTTTTGTGGTTCCATACAAATTTTATAATTGTGCTATTTTCCTTAAGAATGGCATTGGGATTTTGATAGCTATGACTTTGGATCGTAAATTGCCTCCGGTTGGAAGATGGCTTGGTGCTGTGTGGGGGAGCCCATAGATTAGAACTGGTAGCCGAATGTATGTGCAAACCTCTAACCTTTACTAACTAGCCGAGCGAGCAGTGCTATAGCAAGTGCGATGGGAGATAGAGGAGGGAGAGAGAGGTCTTGCTGGTCGCTAGGGTGACTGGAAGTGGGTTCACAGAAGAGGTGGCATTTCCCCTGTGTTCTGGTAGCTTTCTAGTTGTACTTTAAGCCTCAGGGTCCACTCTTCAAGGCAGCGTCAGTGCTCTGTAAAAGCGCAGCCTGGGACGTGGTGACGTGGCTGTATCCCTGACACCTGCTGACCTGAGAGCAGAAAAACTAAGCTTGAAGGAGCTTTAGTCTCACCCGTTTTCTGCCTGGCCTCGCCCAGAAGCCTGGGAGCGCACGGAAAGGCTCAGGTGTGCTAGCCCGAGGCAGAAAGGTCGAAGTGGACCCAGGCGCTATCCCCAGGATCTGTGCAGAGAACCTGTGCAGGAGATCAGAGCCTGCCGAGTAGGGCAAGGACAGGCAGGGGCCAGGGGAGCCAGACCCATGGGCTCCATTGTGTGGGCTGAAGAGAGAGTCATTCTAGAACACAGATAGGGTAACAGGCCCTTGGTCCTGAATGGCTGTCCTATGTCTGTCTGCCGGTGATCGCGAAGCCCCATTTGTCCACAAAAGGATGGAGGTTTTGTGCAAAAACAATGACTGGTTGCCCTGGCTCTCTGGAATCTGAACTTCTGTTCCCATTTCAAATTTCAGAGTGGAATAGACCTGGTGCCTTGCTTCTTGTTTTCTTCCTCATTCACTCTGATACCTTTAGAGGCAAAGGCAGACATAAATAAAACGGATTTGGTTTTCTATTCACCATGATTTGCAATGGCTCCTTCCCTTCTTGCTGATTTCTCTCGGGCCCGCTGTGTCTTCTCATCGGCTTTGGGGCTTATGAAAGCAAACCACAATGGGGAGACGCTCCTCCTCCCGCCCCCTTTGACTCTGGCGGTGGTGGCGCTCAGCAAGCGCTTTCTGGACATCTGGCACAGCTCTGGCCTGTGGGGCTGTAGAAGAAGTAGAACCGGTGGCCAGTCAGCCTAAAAGTGGTGGCGCCTGTGTGTGGGTACCGGCCACAGTCGGAGCGGCCTGTGCTGAAGGACGCCCATGGAGAGCAGGGCTCAGGTGGCATGTGCAAGGCCCCACCTACTTCGCAGTGCTCTCTGCGGTGGGAGTGAGCATGTGGAATGCCGTCTTGAGGTTGCTTCATGGACAACACGAGAGAGCCACGGTCATGTCCCACCTGTGTGTCAGGTCTAGCCCTTTCCCGGGGCAGATGGTAACCACGCGCTGCCCTACAGCCTTTGTGTAAGTCTGCGTCCAGCCACTGTGACGATGACCAAAGAGAACCCGGATCACTAGGCGGGTGCCAGGGCCACCTCACGGCCTGGCCCAGCGCTCTGCATGTGGCGTGCAGCGTGTCCGGGGCCTTAGGTCACCGTCCTTGCTTGTATGGGTGACGGCCCGTGCGCTGACCACTCTACCCTTTGCATGTGGCGGGAGAGAGCGAAAGAGATGGCTTGCCTTGGCGGTGGGAGAAGCAGTGTAGTCCATGCCGCTGCCCCAAAGAGTTCACCTTTGTGAGTTCAGCCCTGGAGCTGACCGCTCCGGGCCGGTGAAGAATTCGGTGTTTGAAGAAGCCATGAAGTCGAGAGAGGTGGAGGGGAGAAACTAGGTCGCAGAGAGCCCAGACGAGGAAAACAGGAGAGCTAAGAGGCCCTTCCGAGTATGCCTCTGTCGCCCACTTTGGCCCCGGTTGAGGCCGCCGCAGTAATCTAGGCACAGGATGAGCATCCTTAAGGCTGCATATAAACTGGTTCCAAGCCTCAGTGTTGATCACTCATTTTGAAACTAGTCAGTCTTGTAACAAAAACTAATGCAGAGAAGCAGAGAGACAACTGAAATCTCTTTCCTTTGTGATGCTGTTTCTTGCCTCGGCACACACAGGCCTGCACCGAACACACACAGGCCTCCTCATTAGGAGCCGGGAGGCGGGGCTAGAGTCCTGCTCTGCCCCTGACTAGCTGGCAGCGTAACAGACTAGAATCTTAACTCCCCTGGTCCTCACTCTCCTCACCTATAGCATGGAGATAATGACAGAGCCTACTTCCTGAGGATCAAGTCGGTGAAATTCTTAGACTGATCTGTTACATGGATGTGAAACTTAAGTCAGCAGCTCCCGGTGGCTTAGCCTCCCTCCCTCCCTCTCCCCACCCTCAGCTTCCATCTTCTCCTCCAGCCTGGCTGAGCTGCTCTTCCGCTTCCATCTGAGGCTTTGGGGAAATAAAACCTGCCTTTGCTGGAAAGAGTCTGCCCTCTCTAGGGAATGGCTGGCCCTGGGAGCACACATGCCCCCCAGGCTTGTCACTTCCCAGGCCACGGCTCTTTGGAGGTGGGAAGTGTCTTGTTTGCCTCTGTGTCCGCTGTGCTATTGCAGTACGTGGCCTGGGAACAATTCAGGAAACGCTTATTAGAAATAAATAAAGCAGCAGCTGTCCTGCCTGCCTTGATTATGCAGGTGCTTCACTTCACCGACCTCCTCTCTTTGCAAAGCAGCAGAGGCAGCTCTCACAAGGCTGCCTGTCTGGGTGTGGTGCCAGCAAGCGCACAGAGCAAGTTCTCGATGATTCTGAGCAGACAGTTCAAGGAGGAGTCCCGGAGCTCTCAGTGGCTTTTTCAGGCTTTTATTGCATCATTTTATCAGAGGCGACCAGGTACACGGCAGGCAGGGCTGGCAGGCCTCCTAGCCCCTGGCACATCTTCACTCTCTGGGCTCTAACCTCTCGTCCTTGCTTCTATTGCTGCTTCTTCCTTTACCTCTCTTCTTCTCTGCTTTCCCTTCTTTCTGCTGGTGGCCTCGTGATGCCACCCTTATAGGCCTTTGGCTAACCCACTTGCGCATGCCCACTGAGGCGTGGGTGCAGGCCCACAGGTGTCCATCATCGACATCAGTGGCGGGAGGGCAGAAAAGTCTGATCACTTTTTCATTTACCCTACACTGGGACTATGCAGGCATCTCTAGCAAACATGTCCCTTTCAGGGCAACCCTTTCTGCTTGCTTGTGTCTGTGCAACATCCTTCCGTTCCTTTCCCTTTTCTAGTAAACCTGATGTAGTGGCAGGAAGGGCAGCACGGGGCAGGTTCGGGATGGTTCTAGCAGACGGGGGGTAAAGGAAGGAGTCTTGGAGCCCTCAGTGGCTTTTATATATTTTATTCGCAGAGGTGGCCAGGTACACGGCAGACATGGGTGCTGGGGGGGCCAGGAGGCTGGCAGGCCTCCCAGCCCCCGGGGCATCTCACCCTCTCGGCTGCTTGGTTGCTTGGCTGCGGCTGCTGCTGCTTGCTGGTCTTGCTGCTCGTGTTGGTGCTGGTGTCCTCATGACGCCGCCCGTATACCCCCGTGTCCAAACTCAGGGGCGCCCACTTGCGCATGCCCACCTAGGCATGCACGCAGCACCACAGGTGTCCGTCATTATACCAGTGGCAGGAGGGTGGAAAAACCTGAGACTTCTCAGACTCTACACCTTACCTTTTGAATATAAAAAGAAAGAAAAATGCTCTCTTGCCTAACGACCCCTCACACTCTCTTTCCCAGCGATCTCACGGCAGCCGTGGAGGGCAGCAGGCCTGGGATCACTGCTTTTAGAGGCGCAGCATGGGGTGCAAGCGGCCAAGCTTCCAAGAGCTTGTCAGGACCCAGACGCAGTCTCCACCCAGGGTGCTTCCTGCCAGGGCCTTTGCTCTACCACTTTCTGTCATTTCATTCCAGGGCTGCATTCACCTACTGACGTGTTCTCCCCTCCCTAGTGGGCCCTGGTGATGACGCAGAGGAGATGGTGGCGGTGGTTGGAAGCCCAGTGACCGGGACTGGGAGAGGTAGACTGCTCCGCCCACTGTGTCCTGGGCCACAGCCTGTGCTGGAACAAAGCTGGAAGAAATGACGTCGCCATTTGGACACAGATGCCCTGGTGTCGCTATGCCAAAGCCGCCTCCTGCCCCCGGCAGTCTGTGCAACAGACATCCTGGCCCTGGCCCATTCTTGAGCCTTACCAGCCCCATGCCCAAGCCCCCAGGGGGTAGGGAGGAGATTTCTTTGGTAGTTGTTATTTGGTACTTAAGAAGAAAACAAACAGGAAAAAAAGTGCGTCTTTTTTTTCTTCTGGCTACATCAAAATGTTTCTGGCTTCCAAATGGCCACGTGGCTCTGCCCCATCCTCCTCTCAGATGCAGCACCTCCCTGTTTCTAGGGCAGCAGAGCTGAGTCAGCAGCATCAGCTGCGTGGGAGAGGCTGCCATTGAATCCTGTGGCCGGCCCTAGGAAGCGCTGAAATCACAGTGCTTCATAATTGCACATCACCACGCACTTTACAAGTCTCCTCCTCATCCATTATTCATCTGACCCTCACAGCTCTCTGCCTAGGACAACAGGATATTAATAGGGGCAAAAATGCATTTTGTAAATCATGATGAGCTTAGATTGGCTGTGACCTTAATCACAATGTCTGGTATGAAAAACTGTAACATGGGAATCTAATGCAGCCCAAGATGGAGAGATGAGGAGTTAATGCAGGAGACACAGGTACCTGGCGCAAAGCCAGCACACCTGGCTTCTGGTCCCACTTGCCAAGTGAACTTGAGCACGATCTACTCCACTGGGCCTTGGTCTTCCTATCCATAAAGTGAGGTTTATGAGTCCCAAGATCTTGTCCAGTGTTTGGATGAGGAAAGCTATATCAAGAGGTCATGTGGTAGAGTTACTATACACTTAAGTGACGAGTCCCCTCAGCACTCACACACATATACCCCTACACAAGCCGAAGCAGATATGGTGATGGGGAATACATGGGGATCACAATTGATGTCAAATATATGTAAATTTTTAAAAATTTATATTAAAAAAAAGCAGGGTAAATGTTGAAATCAACAAATTCATGAACTTGCCAGCAACTGTTCTCAAAGCACTTGGGCCTAACTTCATTGTGCACTTTCCCTTGTAAGTGGTTCCTGCACTCACAAGGGGCTCCTGGAACTTCAAGAAGCTTGTGAGAGGATGGGGTGGTACCCCAAGGACCTGACAGGGCGGTCAGGTACATCTTTAGTACATCTTTGTGACATCTTTGGTTTAACCGCAGACAGTGATAGTCCTTCTATCTCCTGCTAGCAGCAGAGGGGCGGGGCAGGGAGCAGGACCCGCCAGCCTCCTCTTCACTCACAGTCAGACCCTAGAAACCATCAGCTGCGAGGACCATTTCTTTCTCTGTCCTCTGCCTATGGGGACGGCAGCAGGCACAAGCTGCCCTGTCCATTTGCAGGTTCCCACTCTACTCTGGCAGCAAACATGGGTGAGCATGGGGCGGACATAGCAACTAAGACTTTTGTTCTCAGTGGCATCTTAACCCACAAATACTCTTCAAAGCAAAAATAAACAGAAGCTCAATCAATCAGTCAGAACGCCAAGCTCAAGCTAATCTCGTGTTGTGAAGTGCTAAGCCCTGTAGAAATGACAATTGTCATCAGTTCAATGAACAAAACACAAGGTTGAAAAACAGGACTTTCAACATGTGTTTATCATGATGGACATGAAACATAGTCACGCATCACACAGCCCTTCAGCTGAGTTAAAATCAACTGCCCAAAGAATCAAAATAAAGAAAAGCTTGATTTACATTCTAACCCTAACATTATAAGAGCAAAAACATTTATGATTTCATAAAATTTAAATTTAGTTTATTATTTGTAGTGTGATACTGAGAGGGGATTTATTAAAGAAAAATGAAAATTCATTGTGTAAGCAACATTAAATTGACTACTTTTGAATTAAATTGTTCTTTTAAATTTAATTAAGTGCTTTAAGTCCTTATTCCTACTTTTTATGTAGCCTATGCAGGAATTCATGAAATAAATAAAAATCAATATAGATTAATGAAATTAATATTTTTGTATTACAATTGGCTCTAAAATATGCATTGTAACTGTGTTAACAGAATTTTAAAATCTTGTATGAGATACCTGCTTTGAAGTATAGACCCTAGGAAAAGACAAATGATTTTAATGGCCTAATTTATAGGTGGTTAACTTCCAGTTTCTCACTGAAAATAAGAGAAGAAAGGAAGTTTTTGTTGTGGCTCCTAAAAATCAGAACTCAAATAATGGTAGAAATTCTTGCAGCTCCCTGAAAGGAATATATATTTTGAAAGAAAAAGAACAGAAGCAGGTTCGGGATGTCCAGGAGCCTGGGAGGTCTGGGGAGGGGCCCCCCACATGCCCGGGGCGCCTCCCCGCCCCATCCCAGGTTCAGACAAACCCAGGTCGCCAGCCCAGCACTGGGGGACCCTCCTCCAGCAGGGCAACGGCCAGAGTTGGGGCGTCAGCAGTCTCGGTCCGTTTTCCGCTGACAAGGTTTCTTAAAATCAGGCCGCGCAAAGCCAAACAGTGGGGTCACAGTGGGCGGCAGCTCAGTCTTGCACCTGATGCCCGCCTGGTACTGCTAATTCCTCGCGCGCGGGCTCGGCCGGGCGCTATACGCACACTCCGCGCTGCTCGCGCTCATCTCACAGTCCGCCGGGACTTCGCGTTTGATGGGAGGCGCAGGAGGAGCGAGCGAGGTTAATGACTTGCTCAAGTCAGGGGGGAGTCAGCAGGGAAAATGGAAACAGCCCATCGGCCCTGAGGGCTTCCAACCTTGGTCTTCGCTCCTCCTCCTGCTTCTTCTCTAGGGCACAACTAATGGGAAACAATGAAATGACCTTTTTCCTTTCCTTCTCCTTTCCAGCTGTTAGAAAACGGCTTTGCTGAGAGGGTCTGATTCCTTTCTAAAGCCTCAGCGCCTAAGACCCCTTGACGGCGCCCAGGTTAAGGGGACCCCTGCCCAGCACTTCCTACCACGCATGCTGTTGCTCATGGTGCCATGGCCTGGTGGTTCTCAAGGGCAGCGAATCGCCCAGGTTAAGGGGACCCCTGCCCAGCACTTCTTACCACGCATGCTGTTGCTCATGGTGCCATGGCCTGGTGGTTCTCAAGGGCAGCGAATCTACCGAGGGTTTCACTCCATGCGGACTCCTGAGAAGCAGAACAAAGGATCGCACCAAACCAAACCAACCTTAGAAAACTGATTGCAGAAGAGGCTACCAGAGGTGGGGAGCAAAGGAGGGGGCCCAGTGGACTATGGTGGAGGATTATGGGTGCCTTGGCGATGGGTGTGTGTGCTGACATGCATCTGAAAAGGTGTGATCCCATACCTCTGAGTCATACACGGTGTTGCAAACCAGCATTACCTCAATAAAAAAAAATACAATTTTTAAAAGAGCCATATTTTAGGCTTTCATCCAATACAGCCCTTTAGAACCATAAAGTTCCTTTCTTTAAGACTTCTGACCTTGAGGTTGTGAAAGCATCCCTTCCACCAATCCTGATTTTTGAAGGCTCAGAGAAGAGGGGCATCTTGGACGCCATTTCGAGGGGTCTAACCCTCTGCTGAGTTTGGTATCCTGTTTAAGGGCCTGATGTTGGCTACTATTTGTTTTTACCATCTCTCACTCCCTGTTCCAAGTTGGACACTTACAACAAGGTCTTGCTAAACGCCTTCAGCTTGAGAGTTTCCAGGAAAGAGAATGTTAATTTTGTTGACAAATTCCAGTGTCCTGAAGCCCCAGGCCTTAATTCTTTGTGCAAACTCTCCATCCTGAGTTTGTGTGGCCCCCTCTGCCCCTAATTAGTCTTGTCATGAGCTCTGAGGCTATTGTTTTAAACAGAACCCGGTGTCCTGGGAGCCAAGGGGTCCCAGGGGGTGAGTGATGTTGTATTTGTGTATATTTTTAAAAAATGGTCATCGCTCCCCTGGCTGTGGCCGCCATCATTTCTCAGTGGCGGTGTTGCCATAGAGATGTTGTCTGATCCATCTCTATTGATATCCCCCTTTAAAGGGGGCCCTGAATAGGCGCTGAGGTAGGTAAATGTATGCGGTGACATTGAGCGGATGATTCTATTCTGAAAAATTCCTGCACCATTTGTTTCTGTACTTGTCTGAGGGCTGGGACACGGTGTTGGGTTTTGTTGCACGCGCTCTCCTCACAGGCCCGGAGTTAATGCAACCCTTGTTTGGAGCCACTGAAGCAGAAATTCCTCTGCTGCCAGGGACAAAAGCTTCACAGGCCACCTCGGAGGCTGCTTTGGGAAGGCTGTGTCTCCTGGGCTCCCAAAGGAAACGGGAGATAACGTGGAACATGGAGGAGCGCCCTCAGGATTCTCCAAGCTCTCCCCCCCCCCCCCCCCCCCCCCCCCCACATCTGGCCCCATCGTCTCTCCTCTGGCCAAGTGCAGCCTTCTCCAAATCAAGGGTTTTAATGTGATTTGCCTTTTTCCAGTCTGTTGAGAGAAATCATCTTGAAGATGTGTGTGCTTTTCTGTCTGTGGTGATAAGTGTGTGTTTGCACAGCTCTCCGCTCTGTCTTTTCCATTTGGGTGTTGGGAGAGATGCTCTCTTAGCAAAAGCAGTTCATTTCATTTGTATGAACAAATACAAATATTTATGTTTAAATCAAGTAACACCAAGTCCTCATCCTGCTTGAGAAAAAGAAAGGGTGGAAGGAAGGGAAGAAGGAAGAAAGAGGGAGGAAGTATTACTAGAACACACTGTATCTGTCCTGGCACCGTACCGGGCACCAAAGAAGCCCCACAAGTGAATTGTGTTGAAGAACAAATGACCGTAGGTGTCAAGTCCTACCATGCTAGGAGTTTCTGGAACATTCTTTTCCCATTTGTCCTTCACAACTCTGTGACTTAGAAGTTATTAGCTCTTTTTGACCAAAGGTTTAGTGAGTTGTCCGACACCACACAGAAAATAAGTGTTGGCCCTGCACTTGAATCTGGGTTCCCAGGGCCACGCTCTTCTTCCTCACCACAGCAGCCTGCCCCCTTGCCTCTGTGCTGGGCGGCCTCTATCCGGGCACCAGCAGAGACAGGTCAGTTTTCTCACTTCAGAGCAATCATCTCCCAAGCTCCTTGTTCCGGTCCCTGTCCCTGGCCGTTTGGCCATGACTGGTTCCTGCTTGATGTTGGCAGCATTACGTAAGGGAAGAGCATGAGGATAAAGTGGATACTGGAAAGCTACATCCATTTCCAGAGCTTCATGATTAGGTCCAGGGCGGTTTGTGCCACAGCCATTCTGGCCCCCAGATGTTTGTGTCTCTGCTAAGTGGCTCCATATGTGGGTTGTGTCAGCTGAAGGCTGGGAGGCAGGGGAGGGGGACAGGCTTAGTCTCTGCTTGCATAGCTTCGGTGTGTGGTTTGGGGTCACAGAACCCCAGTGTTCATCTAGCCATTCATTCACTCACCCACTTTCCTCTCACTCTTAGTCCTATTCATTCATTCATTCACATACTCAATATAGCCTCTGGGTAGGACACCAGCCAGGCACAGGAGTCTAGCACAAAGACTGCAGAAAAGAATAAGACATGCACCCTGTTTCCCATAAACTCAGAAATGTGTAATTATAGCACCAAAAATAATAGCAGTTAGCATCTGCCCTTTATAGTTTGCAGGATGCTTTACGTCTCTTACCCAATCTGCACAATGGACTATCCATTTTACAGATGTGGGAAACAACACTCAGAAAGGTTATACAAAGCCAGCAAATTGTGGGGCATGACCCAAGCCTTGGGGTCCAGGTCCCATGTGGTCCTGAATAGCCCCCGTCCAAAGGAGCCTTTCTTCATTCCTTTATATGCCTTTTTGGCACCAAGGAGTCAGCTGGTTTTTGGACAATGAGGAGCCACTTGAACTAGCTCTGATTCTTTCATAGCTGAGGGATAGCAATATTTTATAGCATTCTCCAGGAAAAACAGCATAGACCATGTTCTTCAGAGTTCCAAAGTGGGTTGCAAGAGTTCCATTATTTGGGGCTAAAGTTGTGATTTTGACTGCATAGTGGGCTGAATGCCAAAGGCTAATTAGTGGGTCTGAGAAAGCGGTCTGGGCACTGTGTTCTTGTCTGTGTCCATCCTAAGCTAATATGTTCCCTACTCCCACTCAAAGACCTTGACTTTGGCCTGCCCTGCAGGTGCCCCTGATGTTGGGTATCGGGAGAAGGGAAGTGATACTTCAGCAGTGGTCTGGGCTTATGGGATCACATGCGTGGCTGAACCCAGGCTGCAGTGGAGGGACCCTTGCAACAGTAGACGACAGGATGGGGCTGGCAGTTAGCTGGGAGAGAAGGTTAGAGACTGAAGTTAGAGATTGCTTCAGTGACCCAGGAAGTCCCCAGTAGTCAAGTATGGCGTTCCACGTGTAGTATTAGCAGAGGTAACGACAGTGCCCAGAGAGGAAGCATGAGGATAGACGAGGCATGCATGCCCTCCTTCATGGAGCCCATGGCCTGGAGAGAAAGCACATAGAGGTCATTTCAACAACTGGGCACGGAGGATGTGGTGGCAGACCCTGCCTGCAGAGACTCAGGAAGCTGCAAACAGAGAAGTCACTAGATTCATTTTTGCAGCACAAGTTGGATTTTTCCAGGCATCACTGTGGAAGTGCATGGCAAGATCTGAGTGTTCCCAGGCAGAGATCTGTGAAAACTGAGGCCAGGGCCTTACTTTCCCTTTATTCTTTGTTTTTATGCTCTTTGCACTTTTTCGAGAGGCAAGGAAGAACCAGGAAAGTTTCTGCGCCAGAGAATGGCAGGGTCTGCCTTAGGATGGTCGTTCGAGCTATAGGTGGGTGGAGTGGGGCTGAGTCCCGAGGGCAGTAGAATCTGGATGGAGGGATCCATGAAAACTGCCTCAGGGCCCAAGCCAGGCAGTGGGCGCAGTTTGGAAAGAAGGGGTTAGGAGGAGGATGCTCCAGCCAAGCTCCAGGAGGGCAGGAGAGAGTCCTTCACAGTGGGTTCCTCAGGGCTCAGTCCATCTCCTGCAACTGCTCTTCTAAACCAGACCTTGACCCAGGCCCACTCTGTCTTCCCACTCCAGAGCGTTCCTCCCTCCAGGGTCGTGCCAGGCCACGCATCCCAGGAACCTGGTTTCGTTGCCTCTGCCTCATTGTAGGCCCTCCACCCCTAGCAAGGGCCTGGCTGCATTTGCATGTTCTGGAGCAGGCAAGCCCTCAAGTTGGGACTCACACCAGCCCTCCTTGACTGAGTGCTCTGGGCACCCCAGGACTGAGAGCTATTATATTAGGAAAACAAAGGAGAACCCTTTTAATTAGGCTGCCTGAAAGTCCCTGAAGGGTTGAGAAGAGAAGAGCAGAATTCCCTGTTGTCCTGGTGATGAGGTACAAGGGGAAAGTTTAAAACACCTGGGTATATTTATACCTCCAAAGCCATGGTCAAAACACAGGAGGAATTAAGGCTGCTGAAACTCCCTGACAGCTTTTATTCAAAACTGGGAGCATCAGTGATGATGGGAAATCCTGGATCAGCCCCTCCCTCCCCGCCCCCTTGCTCTCTGGGGCACTCAACTGCCCCTCTAATGAAGCCAAAACCTGGGCAGGCAAAGAGGGGGAGAAAGCTCCCTTATGGTATTATAGTGTTGCTCAAGTTGCCCTCTGTTTCTTGACAAAGCATCCACTTTATACCCAGCTGGCACAGAAGCTGGAGTGCCACTGACTGGCAGAAAACCCCCAGAAGGGTCAAGACTCTAGTTGAGAATTATAAAAACCCATACCCATCTTTCAGTAATACATAGCCTGAAAAGGGAAGGGAAACAAGGGCATTCAACTAGAGGTCTGTCGTCTAGAATCACGGACAAATGCAAAGGAGAGCCTGAATTACCTTCATCCCAGAAGTATCTGTTTTGTAACATCTCACAAAATGCAGGTGCTCCTGACACCCTGTAGTGATTAACTGTTCAATGTAAATAACAAAGAAGGCCCTTTACTAAAAGTTACACCCAGTATCAGACATATACTAAACCTAATAGGAAGAATAAGTAAATACAGAAAGTCCTCTCGACAAAATGCTAGGGGCTAAGAATCGTCTAGAAAAGTCACCCCTGAAAGTTCTGTCACTCTGAGAGTCATAGAAGGCAGGAAGCCACTTTCCTGGCTGATACAGCATTCTTTTTTTCTAAGAAAGACTACTTTGCAAAAAGTATTTTGAACAAATTGTGCCATTGGAGAGAAGGCAGGGATAGAACAGAAGCTGGCAAGCTTTAATTTCTTTGCTAATTAACGGTTGATCATCTATTCTTTTATGATTCTTGACCCCAGAAGGAAAATTTATTAGTACTTTTAGATTTTGCACAGTCGTGCTAAATGAGGCATGTAATGCTCTAATTTAGTGCCTCGTTAGCATAAGCAGGGCCTCCCCAGTCTGTTCCCCAGGGACAGCTTTCTCTGGAGCTGTGGGGAATTTACCTAGGGCAGACTTGGATTCTTGGGGTTCAGGTGCCTGGGAGATCATAGCCAAGATGAGGGTTCCCCTATCCATGTCAAACATTGGATCTGTCTTTTATTTTAATGTGGCTATTTAAATCCTCAGGTCTTCAAACTTCTTCACAATAGTGTCCCTGAAAAATATTTTACAGGAGGCTCAGCCTGGGCAGTTCTTTTTCAGTATCTCACCCCTACTGATCGGATGATGAAACAAATTCTCCCCTCCTCATGGGGATTTCTGTTTATTGAGATAATGGTAGTAAGTTGGTGTCCCCGGTAAGGAAGTTTTTACTTGATTCAGGCACTTGGCTTTATCTGCCGTCAGTGCCAGCTCGGTACATGCCCCGGTTTGCTGCATGTATGTTTAACCCCCCGAGGAGCATGTAATGTGGGGTCAGGGCTAGAAGGGAGGCAGGGAAGTGTGGAGAACCCGCTGGGCAGGGAGCCGAGACTCTGCTCTGACTCCCGCACCAAGTCCCTTAGGGAACTGGAGAAAGGCACGAGCTCTTCTCGGAGCCCCGTTTTCCCATCTGTTAAATGACGTGCGAAGCTCCGTGCGCTCCTACACACACGCGAGTGTTGAGAGCCCAGTGTCCAGTGGGTGGCCGTGTGGCTACCACAAAAGCGCCAATTAAGAAGAGGTGTGAAATACAAGAAAAGTTTGGAGAGCCCATTTGGTCTAGCAATTTAAGTTTTAGGAACATTTACCTGAAGAGATCATCAGAGAAGTGTATGGAAAGAAGGGTATTTAGGATAAGGGACTGGGCAAATAAATATACCTATGTGATAGGGTCCCATGAAGCCATTAAAAATAATGTTCTAGAACACCACTGACATGAAAAAATGTGCAAGTGTTTTGGGTATATAAAAATCAGGCGTTCTAAATAAGACCTTCCACATGATACTAGTTTTACAAAAATACATCCCTAAATCTGCCAAGACAAAGGTCTGGGAGGATTAACACCTAATATTCATAGATTTCTCGGAGGGTAGATTCCTAGGTGCTTTTTGTTTTTTTCTGCATTCTTTCCTATGTTTCCAATATTTCCTTACAATGAATGTATATCATTCTTAGTATCAGGAAAAAAAATAGAAATTATTTAAAGGAAAATGTTAGCTTTTAAATACATGCGTTCTTTTCACATCTGAATTTTCACACATACAAAATGACAACTGTCCATCATTTCGAAGGGTCAGAAAATAAGTGATGGATTGGCTGGTGCACCCACCTTAGTGAAAATTTTGGGTGACCCTAGCAGATGTGTGTACCACTCTGGTAATTTCGTCTTAAGACCGGAGAGACAAAACGTGTGAAGGTCTGCGATGCAGGGCCCTGTTTGCCTGATACAGATTCCAAGTGCTCTCTTTGCATCTTAAAGGGGGCCTCCTGGCCCCCTTCTCCCTTTCCAGGCGCTGTACAGGAGGGTTAGAATTCCCGTCTGGGGCTCTCAGGTACGAATTCGGAGAGTTCAGCTTACTTTACTACTAGTGGAGGTCATCAGCTCTAGAATGAGAGTCCCGTGCTCACCCCGGCTGGAGGAGAGTGTCAGGAGTCGGGGTGTCTTGACACAGATGCCCCCTGCACACCCGAACTTCATGCCATCTCTCTTCTGGGAAAGGTGGTGTCAGTGAAAGCTGTTCGCTCTGGAAGACATGGCATTTCTGGGTTAATTCGTCCTAAGATGGAGCCGTAGAGATGCGGACACAGCGGCTGATGTGAATACCACTTTTAACTTTTCTGGAAATCCAGTCCAATGCCAAACCGCTGTTCTCTGAGAACACCCTCAGTGCCGGGGAAAGGGCCGGTCCGTGAGTGGGGGAGGAAGAAGAATATAGGAAGGTGAAGAGAGAAGGGGTATAGATGCAGAAGAGGGGAGGACCAGAAACTGGGAAGGGATGATGGGGCTGGTCCTGTAAAGGAATTTAGACCCTACAGGCAAAGAGGAGGCATTACCTATAGGGCTTTTTTTTTGGCTTTTCCTGAATGGTGTTTTTGGAAGAGTCTCTTCACAGTGGAGGGGGAAGGTACAGTGACTTTAGGGGAAGACAGGAAGGTTGCAATCCTCACCATCTCCCTTTTGGTAGAAACAGAGGAGCCAAGTTCTTTGGTTCTCCAGGACTTTGACTGCTCTTTCAGCTCACAGAGAGAAACTTCTGGTGTGGTTGCTCCAGCAGCATGGACTGTGTGTGAGGAAAAGTAGGTTGTCTCCTAGGTGGTCCCTCTGGGGTGATGAAAAGCTGGCGTCCTCCCCATCACCATGCAGGGGAGATCCTGCTCCCACTTGAGAATTGTGACCCCAATGTGGTTCCAAGCAGATGTACATCCACATTTCCAACTAAGGGATGTCACAGGAAATAATAAATCTCTCAAAATTTATGGGTCAGGAAATTCCTTCAGGAGAGTAAATAGAGAAGCGGTGAGGCAGAGATGGGGCAGGGCAGGGGAGCAGCTGCCTGGGCCCTTCTGACACAGGGAGACTGTTTAGCTGGAGTGGTGCAGCCTTCAGAACCATGGTTGAGGACTTTAAAGGTAACCAGTAAGATCTTTCTTTTGCTCTTTCCTCATCCAACTCATGATCCTTTCTCTGAAAAAAAGAAGGGCGAATTGAATGACCTCTTGGGCCTTTATCCCTTGTAGTAAACCAGTGTTCTTGCCATGGGCTGGTCTCCCTGCGCCTCACTCTTTCCAACTGCAAATGCAATCAAATCAACCGAGTTCACACATCACCCAGGTTTGGGCTGAGGATTAATGAGCGGACATCTGGAAACTTCCCTTGGAGGGATACATCTGGGTCCAATTACCTTCTTGTTTACTGTCTTTTTACTCTGGAGACAATCCATATACTCACCCAAAGGCACAATAACTGAAGCATGCACACCATCCCAGCACACCCTCCGAATTACCCACAGTCCAGCACACAGTCAGCCACCAAGATGCATCCACAGACACACAAGCACATGCACGCACACACACGTGTCCATTTTCTCCGTTTTTCTATCTGATGTCTGTTAAGCAGCGAATTCCCTTCACTGTTGGGGATCCTGGACCAGGTCTGCCCCTCTCATTGGTAAATTCCTATTCCAAGCTGGCTACTAGCAGATTCTGCCAGCAGATGGCGCCCGGAGCTCTCTGACGACTTGGCCAACTCTGGGACTGAACTCCTGGCCTCCCCACCCCCACCCCTGGAATGGGCTAACTTTGGAGTCATCTGTGGGAGGCCTGCCAAGGCCTTAGATTTACTCTTGGGAACTTGGAGAAGCTTCCCCAGAGGAGTCAGTGGACAAGGAGAGAAGAAAAAGGAAAGGGGGGCAGAGCCTCCCCATGGGGTAAATCTGGTCAAAGCCAGGGCAAGCTCCAGCTCTGGAGGTCAGAGAAGTCTTTTCCTGCAAGGCTCCACCCAAAGGGTCTGAAGCAAGGGCAGGTCACACCCTGGAAGGGGAAATGCTTTCACTGGTGTGAAAACCCAGGAGAACAAAAGGATTCACAGATGAAATGAACGAAGCCAATAACAGCTTTGGAATCAGTCCTTTCCTCCCACTCCCGATCTCTGACTCATCTCTAAACCCCAGTTTCAACCTCACCTACTGCGTGAAGCCATAGCTGACCTGCGGCTTCCTGTCAGAATTAATCAGCCAGCCGCCTCCTTGGGCCTCCCAGTGCTTGTTCCTGCCCAGAGGCAGCTATCACAATTCACCAAGTGTGAGGCCCTTGCCGAAGTGTGTGTCACCCCCATGTGACTGTGGTTGCCCCAGGCGAGGGCCAGATCCTATTCATCCCGGAGTGCCCCCAGGCCCAGCACAGTGCCTGCTCAGAGGCCAGCAGAGTCCACGTGCAATTAAGGACTTTCTCGCTAAGACAGCGCTGGCTTCTCCAGTGGGTGTCACTGAACCTGGGAAAAGTTCTACCAACTGGGATTGTGAAGTCAAAGGAGATAATCCCCATGGCTGGGTCACAGGACTCGTGTTCTTTCTGTTTGGGGTAGGTCACACACACACACACACACACACACACACATTGTACAGCTCCAGGAAAAGCAGAGTCAGGGAATGCAAAAAATGTGGTGGTACCAGCCGCAGAGCGGTCTGGAAATGCCTTCTTAATTGATCCTTTCTGGGAGAAGGCTGAGTGGAGGAGGGACAGGAACAGAGGAGCATGGGTGGGTCTGAGATGGGTCCTGCACGCTCTGTCCTGCTCCTTTGTGATCAACTTAGAGGCCCCCAGAGGCAGAACCTTTAGTTTCTGCCTATGACGTACTATCTGTCAGTGATGCCCATCAAGACTTTGCTTCGTCCTTGAATGGTTCCTTCTAGAGGAAACTCTTTCCAACCTGCCCAAGTCAATTTCCCTCCTCCCAGTAGAGTCACCACGGACAAATTTACTTGCAGTCACAGGAAATAGATGTGATAGAGACGGAGCTCGGAAACCTCTGCCTGGCGTCTTGCGGGCATCACGATATGCTAAGTTGTGAACAAGAAGACCCCGGGGGTGTTGTTACAGGCTGGTGCAGGTGAGGAGAGGCAGAGCACAGAGGTGTGTGGCTTGCCCGACACACGTCAGCTCTCACCCAACCTGTCCTCTGCCCCCTCACACAGCGGGGGCAAGGGTCCGGCTCTGCACACCCACCGGTCTGCCGGCCACACTTCGGTATCTGCAACTCTCCCTCCTCGGGGTGCGTCCCAGCCTCTGTCAGGCTGCTCTGGGAAACCCTCTGGTTGACTAGCCTCCCTCGACAGAGAGGCTCCGGACAGAGTCCTAAGTGTGCTTGCTGCTTTGCCGGGAAACATGACATGCCAGTAGCTCCCAGTCTACCTTGTTTGCTTGGGGAAATAATCTGAGCCTCCACTCCCAACACCTGCTGGCCTTGGCCCCCACCAGGAGCCCAGTCTGAGGTCAGTGGCCACCCTCCCATCGGCCAGACTGGAGAGACAGGCCCCCTCCATCCCGCTCCTCCACTCCCAGGCCTCCGCACCAGCCACTTGGGACGGGTTACGTGACATTTTAATTAAATGCTACTCACTCTTTTGTTTGTAGGTAATACAGTCTCATACTTCTTGAAAATTCAAAAGATACAAAGGTGGGCCTCCCTGGTGGCGCAGTGGGTTAAGCAACGCACTATGAAGCAAACCGCAGCCACTGCAGCACGAGTTCGATCCCTGCTGCCGGCCAGGGA
>JAGFMF010011696.1:5042523-5131889 GCA_019455555.1 Galemys pyrenaicus
TCTCTGTGGTGAATCCTCTCACCCCCCCACACCTCTGGCCTGTACCCCAGTGCTTGTATGCATAAATAAATAAATCTTTAAAAAAAAAAAAAGATACAAAGGTGGAAATTCTTCCTCCTATCTTCTACTCCATGTCCTCATATTGTCCTGGTGTATCCATTCAGACCTACCTATTCGTTACGCGTGTAATCCAGGTAAACACATGTGCATCCATAGTCTTCTTTTCTTATATAAGTATATTTATCTTATTATATAAGTATATATATACTTATTATATAAGTATATTTATCTTATTACAACTCTTTTCTTTATTTCGAGTGTTCACATCTTCCAGGTTCTGCATGGGAATTTCAACTTACCCTCTTCTGCTCTGTAACACCAGTGGCCCAAACCCAGACCCGACCTGTACACCCAAAATGCAATACTCAGTCAATGCTTATTAAAAAATCTGTATCCAGGTCTCAAAAGATTGTTTTTAAAAAAAAAAAAAGATTTATTTATTTATGCATACAAGAGCTGGGATATAGGCCAGATGTGGGAGGTGAGAGGATTCACCAGAGACAGAGCAGGGAGCAGAACAGGCAGATCTACTGAAATACACTGCTGAGGGGAGCAGCGGGTGAGGCAGGAGAGGTCTGCCTCATCATGTGGGGCCCCTCCCTGGCCGGGGATCCAACTCGCGCTGCTGTGCCACCTACGCTTCACGGTGTGGCGCTCAACCCAATGCGCCACCAGGGAGGCCTTCTCAAAAGATTATTACAGATGTATTTTTGTTTACATTTCCCATGTACGTTTTCCAGAAATTCAGGAGATTTTGCATTGATATTTAGAGAACCTAGTGCCTACTTTTAAGGAAGGTAATCATCCTGGGATTGAAACAATTATTCAAAGCGAGTTGCAACTCTGACGTCACCATTTAAAAAATCTATTTTTTAAGCTTTCCTGGCTGGAAAGTAGTGATAATTCAACTTGCTATTAGGGTTTTAAGTGCTCCAAGATATTAAGTACCTAGCATTAAACAGCACACACACACACACACACACACATAAAATACCTACTAGCAAAGTGCTAGGAATGGCATTCTGTCTTTGCCCACGTGCATTGTAAGAAGTGGAAATGCTGGTCCCTGGGGGCTGTCCACAGAGCCTGGGAGTCTAGGAAGCTTCCATGATATATGTGCAATGACTTCGTTATACTGCAGAAAAGATCTAAAACAGACAGAGTTTCAGAGTATTCATGATAAATGGTTCTTAACAAATTGAAGCTGATTATTTCTCTCCCTCACATTCCCAAAGAGGTGGTCCCTGCTTTGAAACACAATTCATTCCTGGAAACTCTATCTTAAAGGGAAATCTTACTTTAATTGTACAGTTAAGGGAATCGCTCCTCAAACACATTCAGTCGCAAGAGAGAACTGAGTGGATAAAAGTGACGGGAAGGAGGAAAGGTATCTTAGGCCGTCTAACAAGGATGGTGGAAACAGAAAACCTTCTTTAAACAATGCTTTATAAAGAGAATGTAGTTTATGGCAGCAAACCATTGGTGCACATTGGTGCATGATGCAGTGGCCCCAGAAATTAAAAAAAAAAAGAAACAAAGATGGACACACATAGTAAACCACTGAAGCAACCTAAGGAGACTTAGGAACTAGTTCCTCAAACAGATCTCACTCTGCTGGCCCTTTTTCCCTACCCTGAGCCCTTCTTCTACCTACACATGTTGGTCCAATATCATCAACAGCTACTCTCCCAGACAAACTTTTGTGCCTCAGTTTCCTTCAGAGGGAAGTTGCCTTGCTGTAGTCAAGGAGAAAGGTGAAAGTTCGGGGAATGCCTGTGGCTTCCTGAGGAGGAAGAAACTGCATCCGACAAACAGCGTGAGCCTGCAGCCCAACTGAAGGATGAGCCTCTTCTCCACGCTTGAGAAGCCTCTTCTCCAGGAGCACCTAAGACTAGAAAACCAAGAGCAGCTGATTGAGAAGGTAGCCATGGGCCAAGTCAGTCCGTGCTTGCTCTGTTTTCTTTGTCTCCCATTTGAAAGAACACATTAAACATGTAAGGCTTTGCTCTTTGAGCTGATGTGGGACTTTTGCTCCCAGAGAACAAATATGGGGAGAAAGCTCAGTGCTTTCTCCTCATTTGGAGTGGAAGGACCTCCAAATGAGGGTGGGGGATCTCCCCCACAGGGCAGTGTTGGGGAGACTGGAGAGAAGTCAGTGAAGCCTCAAGGGAGGGCCCGTTCACTAGTCCCCACCTGGAGGCAAGCACAGCCACACGGGGTGTCTCAGCGGACCTGGATCCTCTTAGGTGAGCTGATGTAACCCTCGAGGCAAAGTGCCAGAGAGGCCCGAACTGGAGGACCTTGGAGGCCTCACTTGTCCTGCGTCATCTTCAGGAGGGAGTGATTGGCAGATACTAACTTGGTAGGAGACTGGTGACACTGGTTAGGCGAGGAGTTCTCTTGGGTCAGGTGAGCATTCCCAAGGGAGACAGCACACAGAGCGCCTTTTCTTCTCTGCAGACAGAGGGAAAGCAGTGTCCACAGAGATAAACAGGGCACACACTCATTGCTTCTCTCAGTGCAGGTGAACTGTGACAATCTGGTCCATGCTGACCCAGTGTCCACTCCCCTTTCTTCCTTACAGGCAGAACCCAAGTTGTAGTCAAAGTAGGGATGAAATTACATTCTCAGTAATTTCTGCAACGGGAGTGGTCAGTGAGATGCAAGGTCATGTCTCCAGGTGTGACATGAAAGCATGTCTTTGACTTAGTAAAGATCCACAATTGTTGACCTTGCCCTTCTCCTTCTTCCTCTCAGGAAGAGATGGCAGAGATGATGACTTGTGCTTAAATGGACATCTTGGTCCATGAAATGATCAGGCCCATGAAGAAGTTGTCCTCTAAGGATGCTGAGGAAAAAAATCAAGAATTCTAGTTCTTGATGACTAGAGGACTGTTGCTTATCCAAAGACCTCTTTGAGATGAGCAAATAACACCCCCAATTTGACAAAGTCACTGTGATTTGGACTCTTACTAATACCCGCACACAATTTCTGATAGATACAGGCGGGCTTGGCAGTGAGCGCCTAGTCACTGAGGATGTACAAGCTTCAGCTGTGGGGCTGGTGGGGTGAGGGGTTTAGCAGAGTGTGTGGGGTGGGAAGAGCAGGGGATTGAACTAGAAGCCTTTGTTCTTGACCTTTGGTGACCCACCCTGTACTATGCATAGCCCAGGGCGATCCTTGAGGTGTTCAATCTCAGCCTATTATGGCTGTTAGCTCAAAGGTTTCCATCTGACCCTTGTGGCAACATCCTAAAAAGGAGGAATGTCTCAAAAACTAGTGACCAAATTTGAGAGCCTGCTTCAAGAACCCAAAGTTCTGTAATAGAATACTTGGGGTGCTGGGGTGCAGGTAGCTCCCTGGCCACTTCCATTTCAGTGTGACTGCAGATTGTGCCTACAGGGGGCACTAAGGAACTATGGGATCTGTCTCCTTCCTGGCCAGGGTCTGTGTTCTCCTCCCTGGCCAGAAAAGAGGAAGAAATGGGGCTGGGGCTAGGTTATATTGAGTGGGAAATACAGCTTTTCCTTTTTTCCTTTTTTTTTAAGCTCTAATACTGCAGACAGAGGATCTGGCTTTAAAGTTCAGAAGAAAGTGCCCTCCCACCCCCTCCTCCTTCATGCCCTGCAATGAAAGTTTGACACCTCTGTCTGTACCTGCATCTAAGCTGGGGGACTGAGACCATCTTCACCACCCATTTAGCAAATGAGAAAACTGGAGAAGCTGGAGGCAGAGAGGGTTAGCGACAGGCCCAGAGCCTTGCAGGGCATTGGCGGCAGGCCACAGGGGGGTGAGGATCCAGACCTTCCAATTTCCAGCCTAGTATTCTTTCCACCACACCCACCACCATGGCCACATTTGTTTTCTTTTCCGGCCCTTGGGGTCTCTGGCAGGGCTGGGGGTCTGATGTGAACTGGAATCTGTTCAATTTCACCTCTCATTGCTCCCGCCAGCTCTGGCTGACAGAGGCAATTAGAACCAGACATCCCAGAAGGGCATTCCAGGGAGACCTCTTAAAATTCCGTAGCGGCTGGGGACGTGCCTTTTCCTGCAGGGGTCATCTGGTGTGTAAATACCCAGTTGTGTAAGTCACAGGGTGTGTGGGGGTGTGCGCACACTCTCACACACACTCACCCACAGGCAGAAAAACAGGGGAATATTCAGTAGCAGGCTCTTGCCTTCCTACCTCCCAAAGAGAAGCCAGGAATTTACAAACCACCCTGGGAACATCTAATTACTTGCTTCTGAGAGATGAGCACTGTGTTTGCCCTGGGCAGTGGGTGGCGGAGGGGTGGGAGACATGCCTGTGTTTCTTCCACCCCCTGCAGGTGACTGCTCGCTGTGGGTTCTGGGGCGGGAGGGGGTGCAAGGAGCGCTAGTGGCCAGTTCAGCCAATACACAACCTGCGAGGTGTCACCTCCACCTCTCTGGTTGAAAGCTGAAGCTCCAAAAGACAACGGGAGACCAAGAGCCTCTGGTCCGGACCACCGAGGTTGACTCACCCACCTAGGACACCGGCATTACTGAAGGGCAGGCCCTCCATCGTGAGCTGATGATGGCCCTCACTGTTTCTTGGGGTTCCCATTGCACAGTTGCTGAGAGGAAGTCCTCCTCTGACTGCCCTGTGCTACTGATAAGTTGTCCCTTGTCTGCGGACACCCAGAGGGCCTTTTGGGAGCCATCGGTGGGAGAGGGTCAAGGCCTGGGGATGGCAGGGAACCTGGACATCCTTATCTGGGGTCACACAGGTGCATCTGGTCTAATTGTAGTTTACAGCAGGATAGAAGGGACTAGAAGGACATTCTTCTGACCTGTCTCTACACCCACATTGTTGCACAGCTTAGGCTAGACTTTCTATTTTCCTGTCTACGATGTGTTCAATTCTACTATCTACCTCCCCTTGGAGGTTGGAGATATACTCGAATAGTCCAAAAAAAAAAAAATGTAAAACAACCAAAAAATGATACACTAGCTCATGGGTATTACAATATTTGAGACATGCTCAGTAATTCTGACCATCTCTATCAGTATATCATGGGCTTTGTGATTAGTTGGTGATTAATCAATAATCCATTGATTATACGTGATTTCATGTTACCAGTTGACTTTCCATCTGTGTGTTACCCATTTTCCAGTGATCCCCACTTGCTGATATCCCTTAGATTATCTGGACGTGCTGTACATGTAGTATTCTTTGTCACACTGGCATTTAAGGAAAGCTCACTTGCTAATGAGCTTGTTATTTGGAAGTAGCTTGTTATCCTTTCATTTATTCATTCAGCCCCAAACCTTTGCTGGCACTGAGAATTGTCTAAGGGATTGGGGTGGGTGGGGAACAGTGGGATAGAGAACCGTGTCTCGGGGAATTGAAAGTTTGAGCAAGAGAGTTAGGACATACTCATTATTAGCTCTAGAAGGACAGGTGAAGTGACATCAGAGGAAAGGGAATAATTTCTGTGGAGAGTGAGTGGAGGAGCAATCAGGGAAGAGTTCCTGGAAGAGGTGACTTTAAAATTGTGCCTAGAAATCTCTGATGTGTAGAGATTGTGGAGGTGAGGGAAGAGGGGCAGGGCAGGCAGGTGGGGCGTGGTAGGCAGGCAGGGCAGTGATGGCTTTTGGGGCAACCATGACAGGATCAGCCTAACTGGTTAGGTCGGTCTGTGGGAGCCACGGGCATTGGTGGAGGAGTTTGGGCAGCAGGTGCGGGAGCTGTCATGGCTTTTTGAGTGGATGATTTGGGTGTTGCTCCCTTTGAGAGAAGGTTCCTGGCAGCTGTGTGTGCATACATGTGGCCAGGCTCACCCACTTGTTTCCCTGAAGATCCCTGGAGTAAAACCTGGTGTTGATGACTCCTGTCTGAGCAGCTTGCTGGGTTCTGTGGAGGGCTTTTACCTCCTTTCCTCCTCTACTCCCACGACACTGCTGCGAACAACTTTTATGCACTGAAAATGTAGACCGAGAGAGGAGTTGCCTCGGACTGAAGATTGGGTCAAGGCCAAGGACAGGCTCCATATCCTGTTCTTCAACCCCAGATGCAGGTATCTTTCCAGCACCACTCTAGCAAACCAGGTAAGAAGGGGTTAAAACTTCTTGTCAGTAAAAAAATGCATCGTGTGCATGCAATTACTCTAATCAAAGAGACAGGCTAGTGTTTGTGTGCTGTGTGTCCCCATGGATGTGTGTGTGTGGTGTGTGCGTGTGTGTAAAACACAGGTATGGTGTGGAGTGGTTTGCTCTGTGTGCATGTTGGGGGGAGGGTTGTGCATGCCCATGGAAATATTTTTTATTAAGCTGCTGTAGCTGTCTGATAGGTTTTCTCATTCTGTCTCTCCTCCAGAAGCAAAGTCATGGTCCTTGCCTCCAGGAGGTCGGTCCTGAGGTGATGGAGCCACATACTCTCCAGCACCATGTGCTTGAGCATTTAACTATTGTGCCCGTAGTGACGGAACAGCTCCAGGCCCTTGTTGCTGATCATAGAAATACACTGCGTGGTCTTTGCCCCAGTGGTCATTTGCTCCTGATGCTATGAAAGGGAATGGAATGCTCGCAGTCAAACCCCTCGATCACCAAGAAAGCCATCTCTCATTTACCATCCATTGCCTTTTCTATCATCATCTTTTACCCAGGGATTTAGGGACTCAGGTGTGGGGATAGACAGGTGGATTCTTCTGCATCCAAGGGCAGGGACCCACCTGGGGACTGGGGTGCAGGTGCTCGCTGACCCCAGCACTGTGTTTCTCTGGGAACCTGTGGTCCCAGGGTTAAGAGATATTTAGGCGCTGGGCTCAAGTTTAACTAAAATCAGGAGGCTCAGACTGGTCTCCTTTGACACTTGGTTCAGGGGCGCTCCGAGGAGCTGAGATTCCAGAGTTCACCTGGGAAGGAGAACATGTGCTCTGGCTCTGGGCTGGGGAAGGGCCCCATAAAGAGTGCAGTTGCTTTGAGAATGGTGAGGGGCAACAAAAGAGCATTCCAGAGCCGTCCACGTCAAAGTTGCCAGGGCTACCCACCCCATTAAACCCTTCCACACCCCATGGGGTGTGACTTGCCCAGAATCACCCAGGTAAGTAGCAATAAAGTTGACTTTTAGGTAAAGTTCTTTCCACCCAGGAAGGGCAGGCCCTTTGCAGGATAATGGAGGTGGTAGGATGAAGGTGAGGACCGCAGGGCGCTGGCTATGAGCCCAAAGTGAGCTGGTAGAGCCCCAGAATGGGGAGGCTGGGCGTGTGAGTGGAAGGCGTCTTTTCTCGAGACCAGAGGCTCGTCCGCACAGCGAGTGGACCTTGCCGCAGTCCCTTCACTCTGGGAGCTCTGCGACTCCACCAGGACATTGCAGAGAACTCGCTAGGAACTCCTGGGAGAACAGGTATTCATAGTCCTGGCAGAGAAGTGGCAGGATGACACACGCAGGAGGCAAGACAGGGCGAAGAGAGTGCCACAAGCAAAACAAGACATTTAAGGGCTCCCCTGAGGAAATGCTGGGGCTGGCAATGGAGAGGGAGGAGAGGGAGAGGAGGGTCAGCTTACCTGGAAGTGCTGGAGGAAGGAACAGCAGGGCCCACACAGACAGCCCTGCGGGGCCACAGCCCAGGCTCGCATAGCCCAAGACCCGGGTTCAAGCTCTGCCTCACTGCTCGCCAGCTCTGGAGAACAAGGCTCAGTGTCTCAGCGTCTGAGACCAAGCTTCCTCCATGGTAAAATGGGACGCAGATTCCCACCCAGCTTACAGGGCTGTGGGAAGAGTTAAATGAGAAGGAAGGGGCCCTCCCTGGTGGTGCAGTGGGTTAAGGAAAGGACTATGAAGCAAACCACAGTCACTGCAGCACGAGTTCGAGGGGAGCTGATCCACATGGCGCGGCAGACCTCTCCTGCTTGCCCGCTGCTCCCCTCAGCAGTGTGTTTCTGCCTGTGCTGTTCCCCATTCTGTCTGGTGGATTCTCTCACGCCCCCGCCCCGCACCTCTGGCCTGTACCCCAGTGCTTGTATGCATAAGTAAAAAAATCTTTAAAAAAAATGAGAAGGCAGATGTGGAAAGGTTGAGCAGAACTGACTCTTACTCGTGTCGGTTAATGCAGTCACACCTGCAGCCGGCCTGCGCTCCCAACCTGCTGTGTGCCCGGCGAGTGCTAAATCTTCCATCAGGAGTGATTCGTTGCAGTGAAAAATAGAGGAGAGGTAGGAAATGAATTCAGATTTTCTGTGTGACTTTAAAGCCCGGCAAAATCATAAGCACGAGGGGAGTTGGTAAACTGGAGCCATTCAGAAGATAAACACGTTGCTTGGTATTCGTGATTCTGAACCTCGGCTGATGGAGAGGCCTGAGCGGTGTGGTGAATACTAACTGGCAGGGTTAAATGGAGAAGAAGTACGGGAGGCGTCACCCGTGACACAGAATGGTCCTCTTGCAGCAGGGAAGAAAGACACAGGCTATGATTCCACAGGCCGAGCTGGAGCTATTTCAACCGGCTCTGGAACACCTCTTCTCTTTGGCGGGGCTTTGGGGTCCTATTAGACCTAAGTTTCAGAACACTGGACACAGGTGGCTTCTCTGGAGAAGTTTTACCCCATTGTTCCTCCAGTTGCATGCTTAGAGTTTTTAAGAGTATTGCAGTGGGGGTTGCAGGCTATTTCTGAAAGTCTAAACATCCTATAAAAAAGCCACGTGTCTTTATGATGAGGTTTCATTTGGCTACAATAGCATCAGTCAGCCGTGGGCTCACAGCCTCTGCTGTGTGCTTTGATGAATAAAAAGGAGAAGTAAAAGAAAGACTGCTTAATAAATTCAGTGTGTTTAGAAGTCAAAAATCTTCCAAATATGGGGGGCTTGAGCAGTAAAGATATACTAAAAAGGTTTGAAAATATAATTGGAAATGTTGCAAACCAATACTTTGATTCAACACCTTCCTTTTCTAGTTTGATACCAGGAGGACATAGAAGCAAAGAAAGTTGCCCAAGGTCACAGAACTGTTCAGTGACAAAGCCAGACCCAGGACCCAGACCACGTGGCTAACGGGCCTTGGCCGTACCTGTGTGGCTGAGCATGGTTTTAAAATCTGTGGCAGTCAGTGGGTGGGTATTAGTATTGGTGAAAATGAGCCACCCTCCATGGTCACAGCCTGCATGTGAATAGGGAAAAGGATTCACAGGGCCCTCCCTGGTGGTGCAAAGGGTTGGGGCACAGAGCTATGAAGCTGTCCGTAGCCAGTGCAACAAGAGTTCAATTCCTGGCCAGGGAGGTGACCCACATGGTGCAGCAGTCCTCCTGTCTGCTCCCCTCAGCAGTGTGTTCCAGTAGATCTGCCTGTTATACTCCCCTCTCTGCCTCTGGTGAGTTCTCTCATCCCCGCACCTCTGGCCTACACGTACCCTGTTCTTGTATGCATAAATAAATTTTTTTAAAAAAGAAAGAAAGAAAAAGAAAAGAATCCCACAAAGGACTTTTCCTTGAGACCTTCACATTTAAGTCCACTCACCTGATAAGTACTAGTCTAGTGTGTGTTTATTTGATGGAATTTTCCAAGGCCAGGAGAAGACTGACAGGCAGGAACACCCTGGGAGAATCTTGGAGGAGGTGAACATCCTCTCTTTATCTTCAAAGTTCAGGAAGAGAAACGACAACACTTCCCAGAATTCGGGCTGAAGCAAAATACAGATGGCATATCTGACCTCTGCTCCCCCATGAGATGGAAATGGAGGGGTGTCGTTGCCAGGGGCCACTCAGGAGATCCCTTGCCTGCCAGTAAGGATGTGGGACATGAAAGAAACAGCTCTCTGAAAAAGAAGCACCTGGTTAATTCAGGTTTTCCAAACAGAGGGAACTGTATAGAGGGCTTCAGAGTCGTGAGCTGTTGAGGAAAGGTATGAGATGCGTTCTCCAAGAAGACCAGCACTCAGTGAGATGCATTGTAACTTTTCATCAAGGCACAAACATTTTGGAAAATCAGGTAAGATGGACACAGGTTCACAATGGCCAAGCAACTGTATATTTTCACTGGGGAAGGCTCGGGTTGCCTTGTGTGGTAACATCTTGTGATTATACTTGAAACGCACAATTCGTTGTTCTTCTGTTGGGGGGCTGTTTATAACCACATAAAGCTCTTGGCCTGGGTCCCTTTGAGCTGTTGGTCTCTCTAGTTTCTATCCATACGAGATCTCTCCTGACCCCACTTTCTCCCAGTGAGTTGACATGCTCATTCTAACTCGATGTGCCTAACAGTTACACACAACTCTTGACTAGAAAATTTGGACATGATCACACAGCCCCATTTTTTTGAGATCGAAATTTAGTAGGTAACTGAAAGAATGGAGGGTTAGATTCTGCTCCTGAGGACATTCCTTTCCTCTACCCCTCATTCCACAAACACGTGATAATCACCTGCTGTCATCCAGGCTCTGAGGTGGGCAGAGGGGCTCTGAGTGTGGCGATGGCCCAATACACAGTCCTTACACCAGTTGGTAAGTAGTTCTCACTGCTCAGGACCTCGTAGGGAGGTAGGAAAGTGAGACATTCCTCCTAGAAATGATGAGGGGTCTAAAAATCACATCTCCATGAATATTTAATTACAAGGAATGTGCTACAGGAGTGCAAAAGGTGCAAAAGGAGCTGTAAAAATGCAGAAACAATGTTCCTTGAAATAAAAAACATTAGTCTCCTGCCAAGAAGACACCTGAGCCAGAAATCCAGGTGTAAGCCATACTCTGCTTATCACTAGTCCTGGAGAATTTTATGTTCTAAATGTCTCCCAACTCTGCTTCATTTTACCAACCACTACCATTTAAGGCTGAGTCACCATCTCACCCCCGGGGTGAGTATAGTAACTTCCTCACCAGTAACTGATGTGCACAGCTACCTCTGGCATGTGATAACCATCAGGAGTGTTCAGAAAAGCAAATCTGATTCTACCCCCTCCCCTTGCTTGACACCCCATGGTGCCTTCCCACCGTCTTTAAACATTAAAGCTCTTTCCCTGTTGAGCCCTGCAAGTCCTGGTGTCTCCTGGCATCTCTGAGTCCTGGCTTCTCCTTTCTAGCCACTCTGCTTTTCTTTTATTCCTTGCAATCAGTCATCAGGTCCTCTCCTACCTCAGGGCCTTTGTACATGCTACCACCACCAAATACCCTTCCAAACTCTCTTCAATTGGCTAAAGTTTACTCATTCTTTATTGTCGACCTACTTGTCACTTCCCTAGAGAGGAATTTTCTCTACACCCCTATCTACAATCAAGTCCCCATTTATATCTTCTCTGAGCACCATGAACCCCTCCTTAGGAGCCCTGAAGACAGTTCAACTTCAATTTGACCTACTAAGCTGAGGGCACCATGGGAGGGGCACAGGGAGCCATGCTCTAAAAAACTTCCTTGGTAGTCTGACAAATGCTCAGTTTGAGAACCACTAGATCAGAGGTGAGCGTCAGAGAGAGAAATGTGTTAAGGACAGAGGAGATGTGAAAGGGCAAGTGTGGCCCCTGGGCTACCAGGGAGCCTGGCGTGCCAGCAACACGTGATTCCCTTACTTATGGAACAGTGTGGGGCAGAGGGCATGAGTAGAGGGACTTAATGTAGGTCATCCCCAGATAGAAAACCCACTTTTTATGAGGGACATTCAGGGTGTCATAAACAGGGAGAAACACATCTTGATTTCATGAGATGTCCCAGCACAGCTTGAAATGGGACAGGGCCCGGAGAAATGGGACCATCCTGTGCACCTGTGTCCTGGAGCATCTGGCAATTCCAGACTCAGGGAGAGCCCAACAGCACTGAAGAGACTTAGCCATTTCCTGTCCCTGGAAACACCATGGGCCTCAGTGACCCATTTGTGCCTGAGCAATCTCTCCTAATGAAGAGTCCACATAGACACCATGCAGTTCACAGGAATGCTTTCTGTTCTTGCCAAATAATCAAAACACGTAATAGTTAGGACCTTGAGGGGATATCTAAACACTGCCCCACCCATATCACCACCAAGTTTTAAACAATAAATCCGACATCTGGTTTCTTGTCTGTGATGTTACCACTGGGATGTCTTTAAGACCAGGGAGCCATTGTGTTGTAAATCCGCGGGACTTGGAATCCGATGAACTTTTTCTTCATTCTATACTGATGTATTTTGCACATGGTTAGTTGTGATACTCTTTTGTTTGCTTGTTTTAGCCAATATGTTATATGTATGTATGCAGACAATAGTTATCTCTGCTTTTTATTTGTTGTATCTGCTCTTTTTCAATAGCATCTTCATTACCACTTAATATCATTTTCATCATTGTTATTTAAAATCTATTAAAAATAAAAGTGTGCAGTGGGAGGTATCCCTGGAAGATGACACGTATTCATTTACTTCCTCATTTAATACATATTTATTGAGCCACGACTGGAGATGGTGGTGGGGATACAGTAATGATTAAATAAAGTTCAGCATTCATGGAGCTTATGTTTCATTTGGGAAGAAAGACTCTCAATAACAAATTCTTGGATTAGCATATAGTAAGTACAACAGGAAGTTATGTGCTCTGCAAAAAATGAAGCAAGAAAAAAGGAAAAGATTCATAAAAGAGGTATTTGGGTGGTCAGAGAAGGACTCAGTGACAAGGAACCTACCAGAAGCCAGGGAGAGGCCAAGCTGATACTTGGGGAAGAGCTTTGCCAGCAGGGGAATGGCAGGGGCAATGATTCTGAAGTGGGAGAATGCCTCAAGCATGGGAGGAGGCAACGTGGCTGGAGAGGAGGAAGCACTGTAGGGTGGACTTGGGAAGAGTGAGGAGGGCTTTTTAGACCACTATAATGAATTTTGCTTTTACTCTAAGCAATTATGGCAATTGTGGATTTTACACACAAAGTGATATAGTCTGACTTCCAGATTTTACCAGGAGTGCCCTGACTGCTGTTTGAAAGTAATAGTAGTGGGCAAAGGAGGAAGCAGGGAAGCCAGTAAGGAGGCTCTTGCAATAATCCAGGCAGAGATCAGGGAGATTTGATGCAGGGTGATAAGGTTAGCTGAGGTGAGCGATAAAGATTATGGAGCTCTTCTAAAGATAGACACGATAGGATTTGCCGATTGAATTGGATGTAGGGCAGAGAGAAAAGGTAGCATCAATTATGACTCCAAGCTTTTGACCCGTGTAGTTGGGTGAATGGGATTGTCTTTCACTGAGATGGGGGAAACCTGGAGGAGAGGTTAGGGAGGGATTTCAGGATATCCATTTGAGAATTTATATTTCAGAAACTAATTACACACTCTGAAGACAGTATTAGAAAGACATACTAATGGATTTTTAGTTTAATTCAAAGACTGCACAGAGCTATAGCTTCTAGTAATCCTGGAAAAGATAGACTGGGGGTGAGCAGACCAAAGGCAGAACATGCCAGGGGGCCATGGCCATAGCATTGATGAGGAGACCCCAAATTGAATGAAGAGAGCAAATGGAATTCATAGATATTTAAGAGACAGATTTACCTAGACAAGCTGACAAGATTAAATGCCAAGGTTGTTAGATGCAAACCCACCTAGGCCAAGACTAGGTCATGGAGATTCACAACCCTTTACAACAAAGGCTGTGAAATCAGTTTCTAGGTTCCAGCAACTACCCACTCCTGAAAGCATGCAGGATATCAGAACTAGAGAATCACTAATGAATTCAGGTGGCTATTACAACTTCTGATAAGTAAGATGCAAGTTACTCATTTGAATATACGTTGACAGCATTCAAGCTTTAATTTAAACACTTGAATGCTCAGCCTAAGTAAAAACTGAGCAGAGTTTGCTGTTATTAGGCCCTATTCTGCCATGATCTTCTGGAAGTGACTTGCTTTCCTGTTAAAACTTTTAAGCATTCCTTCTGTGCCGTATCTATTACCCAAAGCAATACATAATGAACTAGACAGGATTATTGGTCCAAATGACAAAACCAGATGTAATACGGAAGAGATTTTTTTCCATAACCGCACATGGATTTTTGGCCTCACACAGCTGCTCATTGTAACTAGGAAGACTCATACGAGCGACTCCCAAGTGGGCTACGTGGGGTGCGAGATGGCCCGTGAGCTTCCTTTGGGAGTAAGAGGTACTGAGGGGAGAATCCATAGGTCTCAGCTTCTGGTGCTGGTGATCTTTAACAGTTCTTACAGGATGTCATTTGCAGATTGTGAAAAGGCCACTTTCCAGGAGGCAGTAGGGTAAGGAGAAGTGAGCAGTAAAGATTACGGAGCCCTCCCATACCTGCTTGGAGCCCTGGGCCTATGCACTGCTCTTGAGATCCTGGGGCAAGTCACATCACCACTCCAAACCTTAGTGTCCTCATCCATGAAATGGGACCATATATTCCTTTTCGTAAATAGATGGTCAGGCTTGCTTTTTATCAAGATTCTGCTAGCCTTGTGAAATTACGTGAGAACTTCATTTTTCTAAAAGCACTTGTGTAAAATTTGTACTTTTAATCATAAATGGTTTTTAGACATCACCAGTGAAATCTTCTGGGTTTGGAGTTTTCTTTGTGAAATGTTTTTGGTTTGAAATTTTTTAATGCAAATTGGCCCATTTAGATTTTCTGTTTCATCTTGAGTCTGCATGGGGAAGCTATCTTTTTCAAATGATTTATTTCCTCTGAGAGACTGACTTTATTAAGAGAGTTCATAATATTCCCTTTTTATTCTTTTAAATGTCTGTAGGATCTATAATTGCTGACTCTTTCACCTTGAAATTGGCTGTTTGTATTTATTCTCTTTTTTCTTGATGAATCTTACGTGTTTCAAAATACCACCTTCTAGCTTTGTCAATTTTTAAACTATATGTGTATGTTTCCTTTCATTACTTTTTTACTTTATGCTTATTATTTTTCTTCCATATCAGATTTAACGATTTAATGTGCTCTTTTTCTAGCCATGTAGAGTAGATGCCTAGGTCACTGATTTTAAAACTTTTTCCTCTTTAATATAACCATTTAAACTATAAGTTTCCCTCTAAACATTGCTCTAGTTGCATGTCATAAATTCTGATATATTGTATTTTCATTATCAGTTCAATTTTTTTCTAACTTCCATTGTAATTTGACCTATATTATTTAGAAATGAGCCATTTAATTTTAAAATGGGGGATTTTATAGCTCTTTTACTGTGATATATTTCCATTTCATCCTACTTGAGTTAGTGAACACATTCTATAAAATTTCAGTTGTTTGAATGTATTGAGATTTATTTTATGACTCAGCAAATGTTTGCTCTTGGTCAATATTCTATTTGTAGCTAAAAATGATGTGTAATCTCTTTAAAGCACAAACCAGAATTTGCTCATCTCGATCTAAAGTCCTCAAAAGGCTTCTTAGTGTGCTTAGGATAAAATACAAACTTCTTTGTATCTATAATTGATCACATGATACAGCCTAAGCCTTTCCCTCAGATCTCTTCTGATATTCTACAGCTCTCCCCCGACCCACATTATGCTCCAGTTCTCTGACCTTTTTTATGTACCTTGAACCTACTAAAATTCCTGCCTTAGGACTTTTGCATTTGCTAGTGCCCTTGTCTGGGATTAGAGTCATGAGTCACATAACAATGTTTCAGTCAGTGATGGACCTCGTGTATTGTATACAATGGTGATTGCAAGAGTCTATAGCCATGTAGCTTAGATGTGCAGTGGGCTATACCATATAGGTTTGTGTAGTTACACTCTATGAGGTTTGCACAATGATGAAATGACTGAATGATACATTTCTCAGAATGTTCCCATTATGAAGGGATGCATGACTGTATCTTCACCCAGGTAATGACTTGCCAGACTCCTTCACACCCTCAGTCTCAGCTCAAATGTCAGTTTCAGAGACATTATCTATACCCTATCTGGAGCACTTTATCACTACACTCTGTTTTACTTCCTTTGTAGAACTCTTCACTATTAGAATTAGCTCCATTTATTATTTTTCTTGTTGTGACTTGTATAGCCATTTTATTTTGTGCTGCATCTCCAAAGCTGACAATAGGGCTATCTTGTCATAGATGTTTAATAAATTCTTGGGTGAGGAATGGATGGTGGATGGAAGGATGAGCAGTTGGGCTGTCAGCATTTTATGTCATTCAACATCTTGCTACATAGTCCTTCCTCCCTGGCTATTATAACTGGACTGTGATTGAGATCTTTAGAAGTAGAAACTCACTGTACTTTATCCTTGTGTCTCTGATACAACATAGCAACTGTTCAGTAAATCAGTGTTGGATAAAAGCAAGTTGGCCAAGGTACTTTCAAAATTCTCTCTTTATACCTCCATTAACAATCAGTTTACTGTAGGTGTGTTCTGTATCAACTAGACCAGTTTGGCACAGGATCTTTTATGTAATATGTACTCAACATATAATCGTAGAGGGAAGGAAGAGAGGAAGGAATTTGCCACAGCTCTGATAACACAGTGGTTACAAGTTTCAAATCTGGGGTTCCCATACCAAGATATCAGAAAGTGTCCCCTTGCCCATGTGTTATCCATAGAGTTGGAAGAACTTCAGATCTTCAGTGGATGGTTCATTTCACCTCCGATCACAAGCACAGGAAGCAGCGGATGTGGAAATAAATTTAGAAAGTCATGATTCTTTCCCCACAGCCCTGTAGAATAGAACAGATGCCACAGCAGTAGTCCAGGAAAATGGTGACCAAAGCATTTCCATGCACATCTGATTAACCGTGAAGGCCTTAATTGTTTCTTAAATGCTTGTTGGAAATGAATTCTTACTAGTGAAGAAGGAATGAAAAATGTGCAGCACAGACCATGAAATCATTTCCCCCTCCCCGAACTGCTTAACATTCAGTGTTCTTTTCCTGTGAAGGATTCAGATTAACCTGGGAATTTAAAAAATAATTTTATCATTGTTTTGTTTAATACTGAGTTCATTAGAAATACCAGAACATTTTCCCCACTGGATTGCTGGTTCTGAATCCATAATGACTTATTCGTGTTTCCTCCGTCCTCTACCTCTCGCTTAACCCTGGATTGCACTCAGCAAGTAGACCTGGAGTTGGCAAGATGCAGACTTGGAAGTTGCATTGTTTCCATCTAAGGTGCATAGATAGTGAGATGATCACTCGTCCTTTGTGACCCAAACTGTCCCCCCAAAGCACATGCACCACTGTGTCTAGTATGCCCCATGCTGGGTGCTGTTCAGGTTGCTCCTAAACTTCATTTTACTTGCTTTGTCTAGAAAGAGGAGAGCAGGGGTTAGGCTGCGTTTGATCACACATTATTTCTGTTTCCATACAGTAATGAGTTAAACTATTACAGAATATTAGGTAGTATAAAGAGTGGAAAATCTTCTGCTATTTGGCTTTCTTAGATAAATAATTCTGGAAAAGTGTGAACATGAGGACTAGCCTTGTTGGACTAAAACCCTGTACTATATCCCTATAATAAAAATCCATAAAGGCTATATGTAGAAATAAAGGCTAGTCGGTGCCTAAAATCCTGAGTAGAAATTGACCATAATTGGGGGGCAAAATAAAAATTCAAATGCATATAATTTTCCCATCATAATAATTGAGGTTTAGGAGGAAAATCTTTAAGATTAAGAAACTGGAGATATTTCCTATCTGACATGACTTTCTAAAAGATACTTTTAGGAGTATAACATGTATATCCATGATAAACATTTAAAAAATCATTTGAACTCACCATTTGGAAATTAGAGGAAAAGAACGATCTGATGGGAAAAGCAGAGCTGGAAGAGATTTTCATGATCAGATGATCCAAAACTGTCTTTAAAATAAGCAGGTGGACCTACAGCAGGAGTTCCAGAACGCTCATTCTTGGAGTAGAGCCAGGCTCCAGTAGTGTATTGCATCACCTTGCAAGCTTATTAAACAGGCAGATTGCCAGACTTCATCCTTGGAGGTTCTGAGTCAGTCAATCAGCTCTTGGAGCCATCAGCTTCAAGAGTTATTGAAGTTATTCTCCCAGACACTCAAGGAGCCTGTGATACCAGACTCGGCCCTGTCCATTATCCCCAAGGTGGTCAGAGTGAGGGGAAATTGGTACTTGGGTCCAAGGTAGAGGGACTGGATCTCCATGTTATAAAGGATTTTGAGTCCCCAATAGTCATTCAAACATTGCAATTTGCAGTTGACACACTCCTATTTGTCAACAAATCTATAGCTTTAGCCACACAATTTCATTCATTCATTCATATTACAAATTCCCAATGCCTACCAGGAATGCATCTGTCATTCAATAAATTCTGGCTTCTCGTAAGTCCAGTGAGGAAAACAGCCAAGTACACAGAATTAGCAACTCAGTGACTGAACAAAAGCAGGAGTTAGGGAAGCATGTGGGAAGAGAACCCTGTCCAGATTTGGGAGAGTCAGCTGCGCCGAGGGATGAGTGGAATAAGTCAAAATAAGAGGAAGAAATGTGTGTTGAGCCATCCTCTGGGGAGGTGCACATTTCTACCATATGCTAAAAAAAAAAAAATGGGGGGCTGGGAGAGATTATGGAGTGGCAAACAAGAGTATCTGTCAAAGAAGCCATCGAAACCATCCAGTACAGTGTTAGTTTCTTGATGTTGATAACAATACCACCACTTATGCTAATGCTTGAAAAGCTGGGCAAAGAGTGCACAGCAGCTCTGTGCTATGCTAGTAATTCTTCTGTAAGTATGAAATTATTTCAAAATAAAACAAATTTAAAAGACTTAGCAGAGAGAAGACAGAGGACAGATCTATGTTCATGACTGTGGGGATGGCTGATGCGGAAATAGCTGAGAGATTTTTTTAGGAGATAGAGTGAAGATAATTTAGGGATGAACAAATGAGGAAGGACGAGGGATGCTTTGGGCAACAAGGAGACACAAGGCTCCATTCCTGGGATAAAGACAGAGGAAACAGGTCTGGGAGGAGGGGGAGGAAATCAGGTACGTACATGTTCTCCATGGTGTATGGGGCTTCAGGTGGGGTATCTGGGTCTGAGGCTCAGCGGAGCCAACACTAGATAAAGAGATTTGGGGGTCAATATGAAACTAGTGAGGAAAACTTGACCAAGAAAGCAAGTGAAAGAATTGGGGTAGATGCAGTTTTCCTGAAAATAGTATATAGAATGATACATAAAAAGTGGACAAAAGGCAGAACTCCTTCAAAGAATTAGAGTAATTTGGAAAAACATCCAATGGGGAGGCAGACACAGTCAAGTGTGATGTCGTGGAAAGCCAGGAAGGAAGGATTTTCAAGGAGGCAGGATTAACCATCAAGGTTACGCAAGATAAGAACAGAGTGACTGAGTGGTTGGCAGCCTTAGTGAGTTTAATCTTTATCTTGCCATCCACTGAATGTTAAGCTAGTACAAAAGCAACATGTCAAAAAACCCAAAACAAACCAGTGGACATTTTCAGTGTCTACTTTGCTGGAACAAGTCCTGAGCAGCCATCTACCTGGTTTTCAGGAAAATCTACACGGTGATGGGTGCCTGGAAACCTCAGTTCCAGTGCTGGGCCTGTCACTTGCTGACTGACTTCAGGCAACTTAATTAGCCTCTTGAGTCCCAGTTTCTTCATCTGTAAGTTATAATATGACCTTGCCCTTTGAGAACGAGCACTAATGAATGTAAAGCACCCCACCCCCACATGTCTGGCATATAATAGTTGCCCAACAAATGGCAGCCACTAGCATGGGCCGGGTGCACATCTTCTGTGCTCCACAGCCCCCATGCACCCATCTAGTACATCACTAACTACGACATACTGAGACAATTTGGTCTTCGTGGCTCTTTCAGGCCCAGCCTCCGTCAGTCTGCCAGCTGTGAAAGGGCATCTGATTTGATTACATTTTCTAACAGCCATTAAAGGACAAACATCTTGGATGGGATTTTCATTTTGCAGGAGCAGAAGAAAAAATGGGAACTAGGCCCTGTCCTAGCGATGTGCTGAGGAGACCTGCTTTCCTGAGGTGGCGGTGGGAGTGAGGACCTGAACACAAGATACTTGTGTGTATCTGCAGGGAGGTGAAGGTCATTCTCCAGACTTTGCAAGCAGTGTCATTCCGGAACTCTCAGGGGGAGCATGGTGAACCAGAAAACTGGGAACACACGTGGTTACTAACAAGTTAACCAATTCATCCAAATTCACACAATCTGACTCTAATTATGGAACATAAATCATTCTGAATAAGATGAGAGTGAGAGGGAAGAATGAAAGAAGAAAAGAAAGAGGCAGGAGGGAGGGAGGGAGATAGTCTGATAAAAGGTATTGTGCAGGGACCAGGTAGAAGAAGGAATCTGGAAGAGTAGCAGCTTGGCTCTCTAGGCATGAAATTTTCGAGTCCTAAGATAAGCACCTTTGAAGTTAAATGCAGCCCAGACTGCCACCAAGTGCCCACCGTATCAACTCCCTAGGACTGTATGGCAAATCACCACAAACTGGGTGTCTCAGAACAGTTGAAATATATTCTTACAGTCCTGGAGGCTGGACAGCTGACATCAAGTTGTTGACAGGGTTCATTCCTTCTGAGGTTCTGAGAGAGAGTGACCATGCGCCTCTCCTGGCTTCTGGTCATCTTGTGCTTCCTCTGCTCCCTCTTTGCGGCTCTCAGACGCGTCTCTCCCTTTCTTCTTGCTGTCACTACTTAGCATTCACCCTGTGTGCGTCTGTGTGCCCATCTTCCTCTGCATATGGGGACGCCAGTCGTTGGGTTAAAGCCCCTGTGATCACACTCGCCGCCAACTATGACCTCATTTTCATTTGATTCCATCTGCAAAAACCCCATTTCCACAGAAGGTCACATTCACGAGTGCAGGGTTAGGACATCAACATCATTTGAGAGGAAATAATTCACCCTGAAAAACTTCCAGGCCTTCTTCCTTTTATCCCTGGCATACTGTTCCCTCGCCTCTCACAGCTATTTGCAATTCCTCTGATTTGCCAGGTTCTCACCCTCGCTGCCGCACACGTGCCGCGCCTCAAGCCAGGAAGGCTCCTCTCCACCCTCCTTTTTTATTTACCTACTTAGGAAACTCAGTTATCTTCTAAAACTCAGTGGGCATTTCCCTTTCTCTGTGAAGCTTTTCCTACCTCCAAAAATCTCTTGGAATCAATTGTGTGTTTTCAGTGTTTCCCCAAACTCCTCTGGACATCTCGTGCATCGACTGTGACGATTTGTTGGCCTCCCCACTAGACTGTGAGCTCCCTGAGGACAGGGGTGGACGTTCTATCCATTGTATGCCTGCTGCACCCTGGACGTCCAACTGCGCAAGCGGCAGCACTTGATGAGAGGCTTAACTCGATGCTCTGTGTTTCCACGCTGAGGTTGAACAGAGCCTGGCCAAGCTAAGTGGAGACATTCCTTCTAGCCCACACCAGCACTTTCCGTGGGGCCAAGCATTGGCTTCTAGTGAATTTCCAACCTGACTTCCTCTGCTGTCTGCCTCCCTGGGAGGTCCGCGCGCTGGACCCAGGCAGCTCGAGTCCAGTGAGAGCTGACAGTCCTGGCCAGTCACTCCAGCCTGCTCTAGTGGGAGCTGCAAAGAGGGGCTGTTGACCTGTGGGTCATGGCACCACAATGCAGCATTCAGTGGCTACTGTGGCGTGCCCTGTGTGAGGGGCAGCCTGTGGTGCCAGGCCAGCAAAGTCCCATAAAAATGCCCAGGCTGTGCAAAGGCCTCACTCTCTGGGATTTTTGCTCTCCTCACTGGTGTTTTTCTTCTTAGTTACCCGTCTCCATAATATAGGCCCTTCCTTTCCCCACCTGGGGCTCCTGGTCTTTAATGTCTTACTCGCATGCGCAACAAAGTCAGAAGAGTCGCTGTCCGGAAAAAGAGAGTCTGGTCAATAGATGGAGAAACCAGCTGGGAACGGCAATGGGACTTATCTAAGATCATCAGAAACAATGCAGAGACAGGCATAGCCTGATTCTCTATCCCCAGCCAAGGCGCCTCCCCTTCAACCTCATTGTCTCTGCCAGTCTCCTCCAGGAATGACGAGGATTAACTGCCATTTAGTAGCAGAAAGAGTTAGGAAAAATTACTTGAACGCGTCTGTCTCTTTGCACTTCAAAAGGTACCGACTTCTCACAGAGGCACTGTGCCCATCCCGCCTACCAGGATGGAGCCACGGCAGGGTTTACTGTCCACGGCCAGGGCAGGGCGTCAACTCAGCAGTGACCAGAGCCCACACCTCACAGAGTATTATAGAGATAAAAATGGATTTGGAGCTTGACTACAAATTCAAAATGGGCCAATTCAAACCTCTCATTAAAAGAAAGACTGGTTCATTATTTATTTATAAGACCCAAGTGTTCACTTCAATTAGTGTCTTAAACTTAAGGGAGGGAAAGGATACTTGGAGTCCTCTGAAACGCAAGTCAACAAGAGCCAAATTAAACACCAACACTCTCAATTTGTGGGCGTCGATGTTGGCGTTTCTTGTCTTCAGCTGCCCATCCCCCACTAGCGCAGAGCTGGCCCAAGCCTGGATGAACAGAAGTTGGTGTTCCTGGGCTGCCCCACCCCTGATCTCCTCTGCCTTTGCTTCCACCCTCACACCTCGTCTTGCGGACGTGCATTCCTGTATTGCAAGCTGCAGTAGTATTGCCCATTTTTTCTGTGTTTGGAATTCTCTCTCCTCCTCTATGCCTCCTCCTGCTTCTATCTCTACCTCTCTGAATTGAAAATCCACTCTCAGGCCTTGAAACAATTTTGCCTGGCTTCAGCCAAATTGCTCCGTTACTGAGTTCCAAGAAACTTCATTTGCCTCTTCTGTCCTGTGATGGCCCCTCGGTCCACTTGCATACCCACTTGCATGTCCATCTGTACCTCATTTAGCCACCATTCCCACGTGCTGGACACAGAGCCTGACCAAGGCCCTATAGCCAACGTGGAAGACAGGCACAGGAAACAAAAGCAGAACGGCCACAGTCACAGTGGTTGAATTTTATTTCAAAGGCGATGGGAAGTGATGGAGGATTTTATAGAAGCGCAGTGGTGATAGGAACAGACCCGCCTTTAAGGAGTGTTCATGGAGCAACGTGGGCGAGCGGTTTGGTGCAAGGGGAGGGGAGCGGAGACTTATGGGTAATGATGGTGCCAAAGTGAAAGTTAAAAGGCAAATTAGGACGTTATTGAGATAATTCCAAAAATTAAAGCATGCCCCAAGGGAGTAACAGAAGGAACACAGAGGAGGAAAAATATGGGCTGGAACCAACAGGAAGGAGATTATAGACAAGGACTCCACATGTCTAAGAACCCAAGGCTTCTGGGTGGGATTTTTGTGTGGACGGTGAGGTCAGCCCCTGGGCCAGAAACTGTGGGAACAGGTTAGTTCTGGTGGAAGGTCTGCATATGTTGTGGCTAAAAAGACCAGAGGCAGGAAGACAGGGGTATAGGTGGTGACAGGGATGTATGTCGAGCTGAGGTTCTCAAAACGCCACAGATGTTTAAGGGCATATTTTCCTTGTTTACCCTTGGGTCAGGAGCAGGACCGAGGATTGCTCCAGCATTCTTTCTTCCTCTCTTGAACACAGCAGATTCTCATTTGTTTTATGAATTAATGAAAGACTAAAACTCAACAACAGATGATGCAGTAGAAAGAAGGCAGCTGCTTTTACGGAGGTCTGTGCTAATATGTCACGTCAGCAGCTCTCTGCCCTTGGTCTCCTCACCTACATCCTACACGGGAGGTGCTGAGAACTAGGACACATGATGTCATGGCGACAGGCTCTCATCCGCGCTGTGAATCTGTGGAAGGAGCGTTGGCGTCAGACTCATGGAGTGTGTGCTTGCATTTCTCATCGTGTCTTTGGACAAGTCATTTTCCTTTACTAGATCTGTTTTCTCTTTTGTAAACAGAAGATTGGATTGCAGACTCTGGATGGCCATGTCCTCCTTTAGGATGCTACCTCCCAGGGATTCCTTGAGAAATACTTATTTGAAGAATCATAACATAATCACGCCTGATACCCCGTAGGTGGTGGAAGGCTCACTACATGAGACGGATGGTGAGCTGGGTATCAAATGTCCTCTGCTTGGGACAAACAAGCCTGGAGGAATTACTCAAGTCTGCCTCTCCCTGGGAGAATGGTGGCGCGTGACTTTCTTTCCTTCACAGGAAAGAAAGGAGACGAAGGGCTCTCTCGGAGTTGGCGATATCTGTGCCTGCAATGATGAAAAGCAGCTGCACGTCCTGTAAAGTAAGGATTCACTTCGTGTGCAGAATGCAGAGATCTTGTAATTGTTGGTGGCGGAGGAGGGGCGGGGCTGTGGAAGGACTGAAGCGTCTGACAGGGTAGGGCCCTGGCGGGGATGCTCAATGGCCTCACTGACTGCCTGTGACTGCCCCCATGCAGCAGATACCAAGGGAATGGGCCTGGCAGTGATTCAGCCTAAGTCCTGATCTGCTAACGCACTCACCGTGGGGAGTCACTCAGTGTCTCCCCTCAGTCTCCTCATCTGCACAGTGGGAATAGGAACGCCCTGGGCAGTGGCTGCAGGGCCCGGTACAGTCCTCTATTAGTGGCCTCTACTAGTTAGAGAAGCTTGATTTTTCAATCACTGTTTGCTTTTCTAAACAAAGTCCAAGTTGCCTTTAAGTGGTTTTTCTTGGGTGCATGGGTGGGAGGGGTGGGGCCTGAGTGACTTGGAGTCCTCTAAATGTTCTGGGGGAGAAGAGCGGACGCTTCCTCTGGACCCACAAGAGTAGGCTTGCTTCCTGTAGCCTGCGGCAGCCCTTTCTTACATGTCTGTCTGCCAGCGGCTGCTGGTGCTAGCCACAGTTTGCAAAATAGCCTCTCTGTCTGGACTTCGTGAATGAGACTTCTGTGGGGGCCCTTGATAGCTGCTGAGAGCAACACACTGAGGTGGACACTTCTCAGTCATGGATCAACTTTATGGACAAGGATCAATCCATTTTGCCTGCTTCTTCCCCGCCCATGGGTGAGGCACTGCTTCAGATGAACTGGGGTTTGAACAAAATCCAGGAATTTATTTGCTGACGTGAAACATAGCAAGAAGATGTCTGTGCTTAAATCAAGACTTGACACGGTGTCAGGCCTCTCCCACTTTAGGCTGGGAGAAGGTGTTAGAATGTCTGTTTATGGGGAGGAGGCGTGAGGACATGGGGGTCATTGCTGGGTATCACCCCAGAGCACGAACGGATGAGTTCCATTTGGGCTGTTCAGGTCAACATTCATTGACTTATCACCTAGTCTGGGTGCTAGACAAAGGTGGAACTGAGGGAGAGGCAGTGCGAGCTGTGGGGTTTTGCTTCAAGACACATCGGCCAACGAGGAAAAGAGGAACTCTGCAGAGCTATGCCGCAAAGCCAAACACAAGCACCAAAGACAAGTGCAGAAAAGCACTTTCATCCTGGCAATCCCAGCCTGCGTTCCCGGCCACTGGCCCTCACGCTTCTGGACTCAGGCTTTCAAACACATCCCAACTCCTTTTCTGAGTTAATCCACATGCACCTCACCTTAGAAGGAAAAGGCGAACCAGCACTCACCTGAGAGATAAACTGAACATATTTATTCACACCTTTATTCACTCTCTCAGGTGCAATCCACAGGAAATGCAGGGTTCTGCAGGTATGAAAATTTGCTCCCACTTTGATTCATCCTGGCACGGAGAAGACTTCCAACGGCAGCTGACAAGTCAAGAATGAATGAGTGGGGGGTACAAATGGGAGCAAATGGTGGCCCTGCTGCAGAGGGATTCTAGAGGCCACACTCCAGAGCACTCGGTCACATAGTTCGCGCTCTGCTCTAGCAGTGACATGAACGCTGATGCTTCTGAACACCGTGTTGGCTCTTCTCAGAACAAGAGGCACACTGGGAAGGGAGCCCAGCCTCCTGCTTGGGAGAGAGAGGACCTTTGATTCTTTTTTATTTTTCCCAATTTTTTTTGGTGGGGTGTAGGCCCAGATGCAGGGGCGGGAGAGAACTCACCAGAGACAGAGTGGGGAGCAGAATAGGTGGATTTACTGAAGCACACTGCTGAGGGGAGCAGGGGGTGAGGCAGGAGAGGTCTGCTGCGCCATGTGGGTCACTTCCCTGGCCGGGGATGGAACTCAGGCCTTAGAGGTGATACTGCTGAGATTTACCCCCTAGGCTACCAGGGAGTCCCTGGACTTCAATTCTTGAGCTCATACTCACCTATTTGCAAAATTTGCCACCAGTACAAACATCTGTTTTGGGATCTTATCAGAGTCCAGCTGAGAACTGAGGTGATGGCCAGAACCATGCTGATGCCCATCCACAGCTGCCTCTGCCTCCCCGCCCTGTTCCTGCTCCTCACTCACAGTCCCTCTCTCGCCCCGCTGCCATTCCATTCTACCTGATCTCATCACCCTCTTCTCAACCACTCCCACTTTTCCCCACCTCCTTGACTTGGCTGTCCTTCCATTATCTCTGCTGTTCAAACTTGAGCCGCCTACAAAAGTCCTCAGCAATGAGGTTCTTTCCAATCCCGTGCACTAGACTAATCTCTCTCTGAGGTGTTAATGGCGTCTGCTGTTTGTACCTCTGGGAGGGAGCTGATGTGGAGAGGGGCCCTGGAGCCTACTCTGGGCCTCAGCGAGCCAGCAGCTCCAGGCATCTCTGTGCGCCCGCTGACTCGCTGAGCAGAAAGGACCCTGGATATCTTGGTTCCCAGTAAGTTGTTGACGTGAAGACATGGTGGTATTCATCTGGGAATCTGGCTGTCGGCCAGGACAGTGTGAGAGACCCCAAAGGCCTGAGCGTGTCCCACTGTGACCTTCCCATGTACGCGTCCCCACACGGCTCCTCTGTGAGTCAGCTGTGCCAGGTTGACTTCCTTCCATCTGAGCCAGTCGGGCCGAGAGGGTTTGCACAGTGCATGAGGGCCGAGTGAGGTGGGACCCAGACCACACTTCCTGTCCCTCCCCGCAGATGCCTGTCCACAAGCGGATCTGCACCTGGGTGCTGACCCCCAGCCCGCTCAGGCCTTGGCTGTGGCCTAGGGTGTACCCTGGCAGCATATAGCTTGGTGATCCCTGGGCCAAGGGGAGCGTATACTCGAGAGGACAGACTTGGGGCAAAGCCTGGGCAGGCCTTAAATGTGGCTAGTGAAGTCTTGGCCCAGAGGGCACAGATTCCCAGGAAGCATGCTCGCTTGGTAGCATTATGCCCTTGGCCGCTTAGACTTGTTACCTCTAGAGAGGAGTGTGGCCTGTGAAATCTAGGATTCCCTGTTGCACAGGTCTACGGGCAGGATTGCTGGACTGGTGGCAGCCTTTGGGCCTGAGTGCCATAGCTGGGCAGGTGGGGGCAAAGGGCCAGCCAAGCATCTCCTGCCCCACACTTGCCCAGGCCAGATGATGATGCTCAGACGGTAAGTGTCTGCCCCTCCATCTTTGACAAGACACCCTGTCCTGTCAGTGTTTATGTTTCTGGGGACAACTAGCACCATTCTTCAAGGCTTAAGTGTTCAAGGGGTACTTTTAAAATTTGCTCTGGCACTACGGGGCTAGGCAGGAATCGGGACCCGTGGGTTCTTTTCCCACTGGGTCACAGCTGGCTCTGTTCGCTAGACTGAGTAGATGCCCCATCTATAAAATAAGGGTGTTGAGCTGAACAGTTTCCAAAGTCCTATTCAGATCTGAATAGGTCTGCGGTTTATGACTCTAAGAGCTACGTATTTACTTATCTGTCAATTGTCTTAATCCCGGCGCTCTTTAATATCTCTCAGGAAGCTTTAAAAAAAATACCAGGACTCAGGCCCTACCCCTAAAAGTTCTGATTCAGTGGCTCTGGGGTAGGGCCCAGGCAAGAAGGCCCCAGAAGATCTGGTATACAGCCAAGGTGGGGAACCACTGTAAGAGCTAGTTAGCTAGGAGTCACACACGCAGACCAGGGCAAATGTGGCAGGACAGAGGCTGCTGCTGCCAAAGCAGCTGCAGGAGGCCAGACACGAGGACCCTGGGCCAGGGGTCTCCTGGTACTCAATAGGAAGATGTGGGTACAGAGCGCCAATTTCCTGGTCTTGCTGCCTCGTGCCCCATCCATCTTCCCATCCTCCAGCTGAGAATGGAGGGGGAGGAGGAGATGGAGCCAGCAGCTGCTTAATCTGGGGAGATTTTCTCAGGGGTGGGGGGGAGGCTGACTTTTGGCTTGGTCTTCCTCCTCTGTCACAGCTGGAGCTGGAGTGGCAGGAGTGAGTGCTGGGGCTGGGACCCAGCTGCTGGCTGTTGTTCCCATGTGAGCTCCCTGACAGCTGCAAACCTTCTGACGTGTGTGTGTGAGTGTGAGTGTGTGTGTTCTCAAGCAGAAAAAAAAAAAAAAACAGGATGAAGAGGCAATATATAAAGCTCACCAGGTTACAATCCTCATAGGCTTCAAGACCTCTGAGGTCTTTCCTTTCCAGACCCCCTCCTCCACCTCCCAACTATGCAACTCCACTCTCCATTGTGCCTGTAAGCAGTGGGTGCATCCCCTTCTCCCCACTCTCCCATATGGACTTTCCAAGCCGGAAGCCACTCCAATAATTGATAGCTATCATGTATCAAGTGTATACTCATTGCCAGGAATTCTCGAAGTGCTTTAGGTCAATGATTCTCTTTAACCCTCAGAACAACCCTTCAAAGCAAGCATACTATTTTTCCCATTTTACAGATGAGCAAACCACGGAACAGAGTCGTTAATATTTTCTCCAGGGTCACATGCTGCCAAGCTTCAAAGGCAGCAAATCTAATGCCCAAGCTTGAGCTCTTTACCTGTGGCTATTCTGCTTCCTGTTGGCAGTTGATTATGGATAGAGACCTGTTGGAATAAATAAGGTCACTTTCAGCCCTGGCACTGCTGTTCAGAGAGACCTACTCTGAGTTTTTGTTTAGACGGGTTCTTCTCAGATGACAGTGTCTGAGTCGTGATAGGCCAGTGCCCAGACGTAGCTTGTAACCTGGTGGCCATAAAGCTTTTTGGTTTGGGTGTGTTTTCTCTGGGCTAATTGACCCAGAACAGGCATGAATGTGGGGATGGGGTAATCTGCTGAGAGGGGCGTGGCTCTGAAAGCAGCCAAGTTCATGGCCTTGGTAGTCCATGTTCTAAAGAAGGGTGTGATCAGTCAGAATAGGCAGACTATTCTCTGCATTGTCCAATGGGTACTTCCCCTACAAACTTATTTTAACTCTCAAATTAATTTTGTATGAGCTGGATTTTCTTTCTCTTCTCTCTAACCAGATTTTATTCCCATTTGGTCAATTGTTAGTTGTATGGACAAGTCCTATTTTCTTTACTACGTCTTAAATTTTCATTCATTCCTTACACACACACAAAATTCAAGGATTTTTCTTTCTTTCTTTTTAGAATTTTTTTTTATTTTTCACCAGAGGGAATTTCCTGCTTTAGGAAAGTACTTTGAATGGCTAAGACAATGCTTCTTAAATTTTAATGTACATAAGAACCACCTAGATGCGTTTCTTAAAACGCAGATTTGGGTTCCATAATCTGGCATGTGGTATTGGATCCCCTGTTTTTAATAAGCACCCAAGTGGAACCAATGCTGCTGGTCACCAGACCATACATACACACCACAACCAAACAGGCACACACACACAGGCACACAATGTAAACATATAGTATGTAAGATGTATAAGGCATTATTTTCCAGATTTATTGCTATATAATTGACATATATATGATATGCATAGTGAAATAATTAGCACAGTAAAGTCAGTTAACACAATTGAAACATAGTAGCCATTTTTGTGAGTATGTGTGGTGAGAAATTTAATATTTACTCAGTTAGCAATTTTCAGGTAGTCATTATGGTGTGATGAGCTACAAGCATCCTGCTGTGTATTAGATCCTCACAACGGGTTCATCTTATGATGGAAATCCATACTCTTTAACCACCTTCACCCATTTTCCTTCCCCTGACAACCACCAATCTACCTAGGTGGAATCAATTTTTTTTAGCATTTCACATGTAAGTGAGAATAATACAGTACTTGCCTTCCTCTGACCTATTTCACTTAGCATAACACACTCGCGTTTCAGCCATATTGTTGCAAATGGCAGAATTTCCTTCTTTGTTTATGGCCAAGTAGTATTCCATTATAGAAATCTTCAAATAATGTTATTTTATTATCCCATTAATATTGTATACAATGTTAATGAGAAAAAAAACAATCCCAGCCAACATTGAACAAAATGTTATTGAGGTTATTCAATTGCTTTTGTTGTCATGTCACTTAATTCCAGTTTCCAACAACCTATCAAGAACATTAAGTGAGTACTTACTGTATGATTATATGTACACAATATATATACATATATACATATATCAGCACTTTATTCAACCGTCAATGAACATTTCTTTGTCTGTTCATTCATCGATGAACAGCCACCAAGAATATGTACATGCCTTGGCTATTGTAAATAATTCTGTTGTGAACATGGGGATACAGATATCTTTTTGAGATAATGATTTCATTTCCTTTGGCTATGTACCTAGATATATGTTGCTGGCTAATATAGGGAATACCTATATCTTATAGGGATTGCTGGGTAATACTCAGAGCAGATACAGGGTGACTGGAGTATCTAACGCAATTTCCTCTACTGGCATCTGTGGCCTGTAGAATGAAGTCTAAAGCCCTAGTCTGGGATTAAAGCCTGTCCTTACCAGGCAGGAAACATGGTGTGTTCCACCTTCTATACTCCAGCTCCAGACCCTAGCAATGGCTTCGTTCCCTCCCCGTGGTATTTCCGCACTCTGTCTGTTCACATCCTCTCTCATCCCAGGAGTCCCCTTGCTATCTCTATCTGATGAAATCCTGTCTGTCTTTCAGGGTTCCTCTCAAAGGTCACCTGTAGCAGGGAAGCTTCTCTAACTCCCCTTCATCCCTATTAAAGTGACCTCTTCCTCCTCCATTTCCGGAGCACTTTCTCTTCTGACACATAACATCATTTTGCTCTAAATTCCTTTATGTTCAATTTCTCACTTGTTCATTCATTCATTAAAATTGGTATTTATAATGCTGCCATTCATGGACTTGGTGCCCAGTTTACAGTGGAGGACAAGACAAGCAAGTTCTGTAAAGACAAATAAAGCAGGGGAGGATGCTGGAGAAGGAAGGGCACAGGGGAATTATCCTTAAAGTTAGCAAGGAGAACAAAGCTGCCATTGGAGTCTCTGAGTGGGGAATGTGGCTGCATATTGGAAGGTAGCACCGAGGAAATGCGGACATAAAACTGCTTTCACTCTGGGAAGCCCTTGAGAATGGGACTATCATAATCAATCTTCTTCCTTGTCCATTCAGGCTTCCTGAAAGGGAAGACCCTGCTGTTCTATGAAAACTACTCCCCCAGAAGCCACTGGTGACCTTCCTAGATTCCACTTTCAAACTCTCTCTCATCTCCTCTCTTCAATATTGTACTCGAGGTCCTAACCGGTTCAATAAAGATCGAAAAGGGGGGTGAGGGTGGGGGAGACATAATATTAGAGAGAAAGAAGTGAAACTTTTTGTGAACAAAGTAACCATGGGTGTAGACAATCCTAAGGAATCTTCCAGAATGCTACTAATACCAATAAATGACTTTAGCAAGGTCACAGGACCTGAGATTAACAGCTTACTGATATCCTATCCTTTGGCTATATCATAGTTTCTTTATCCATTCCCTTGTTTATGGACATTTGGGTTGCTTCCAGTTCTGTAATATTTGAATAAGGTTGCTCTAAACTTTCTTTACAATTTCATTAAGAACAAATTTTTTTGCTACCAGTGTTCTTGGCACATATTTTCTCAGGAAGATATCTAGAAGTGGGCTTACTTGATCATAAGGTAGATGACCGATGCTTAGCTCTTTAAGAAGCTGTCAACAAGCTTTCTGATTAACTGTCCCACCAGCAGTATTTGAGTCCATACTCCCATCAACACATGGTATGGTCAGTCATTTTGATTATGGCCATTCTAAAGTGTGTGAAGTGATAGCTCATTATGGTTTTAATTTCCATTTCCCTGATAACGAAGGCCATCTGAACACCTTTTTATGTGCGTATTGGGTGTTCAGTTCTCTTCTTTTGTGAAGTATCTTTCCCAGTCTTTTGCCTGTTGCTTCTTCAGGTCATTTGTAGTTTTCATTGTTAAACAGTCTTATTATTGTCTTAATTTTAAGTATTTCTCCTTTTAGTGTCTCCCTTTCCATCCCAGGTGACACTAGCCCAGACCCCTCCTATGTCTCAACCACGACAGGGGAATTCTGCCTGGTGTCTTTGACCCTAGTTCAGCTACTTTATCTGTTATATCGTTGATGAAAGAAAGAAAAATCTCTATACATGATCCCATGTTCCTCTGCTGTCTGTAACCTTCAGAAAACATCAGGCAGGGCAGCAGGATGACAGAATTTCACTTGTGTCCAGATTAATTCTCAGCCTCACCATCTTCGCCCATTCTCCTGATCTGTAATCTGTAGACCAGTCATGCTAATCACCTGCAATCACTGACACACCATTTCCTGGGGCAGGGAAGGTGGAGGGGAGGGAGGGGAGTAAGTGGTGGAGGGGAGGGAGGAGCTTTGCTTGTACTGACCCCTAACCTAGACTAGAATCCCTTCCCACTTCTCTTTCTCTGACCCTCTGTTTTTCTTCTTGTAAGAGTCAGGCAAACAGCATCCATCCTGGGAAGTCTTCTGTGTACCTCTGGACTGAGGTGGGTCCTGCCCCTGTGCTTCCATAGCAACGGGGGGCCTACATCCATGAGAGCAGACCCTCTGCACTGACATCCTCTGTGCCTGCTGTGCTCTCCCTTCCAGTGGTAGGGAGACTATCTCCCGTTTCCTTGAACAAACTGAACCCCTGACAGCAGCTCAGCAAATTGACTGGGCCAATCAAAAACAATTCATTTATTTTTTAGTGATATCAGGAAAAAGCTATTCATGAATTAAGTTTAAAAAAAAGTGTGTGTGTGCTATGGTGGTGGGAGAACAACGGGAACTACATCAGAGGGGAGAAAATCAAATGCTGTCCACAAATTAACAACGATGTAAGAAAATAAATTAAAATTTTTTAAAAACTGTGTGGGAAGGTAGGCAGGATGGGATGAGATGGACAGGTACAGTTCCCTCCACCTGCATGGCAGACACCCCCATCTACTGAAAAAAGCTGGAATATGGAGAAGATTTAGTTGGCTGCACCCACCCCGTGGAGTGGTGGTGCCCTCTGTTCTCCTGCCGTCCTGCTGCTAATCCCCTGCTTCACCCTGAGGGGAGTACAGGAGCTGAAGTTGAGCTGCTGCCCAAGTTCTCCAGACCATCTTCCTGCTCATTGCTCATCATTGCTTGCCGCTTTCTTTGTGCAAAACTCAACAAAGACTCCCCCTCCCTTGAAGAGAGGCCTGGGGGCAAGGAGGAGACTCAAAGTCCACCCTGAAGGCCTGCAGCATAGTTTTGCTTTCCTTCCCTTCCTCACATTCCAGAGACCTCACATTCCTGTGAGAGTTTGTTATTAATTTCCCTACCTGTGGTGCCAGCCTCCCCATTCACACCCAGGAGTCTTTGGTCTGAACAAGAGCCCAGGTGTTGGCATTAGCAGCTCATTAAGCTGTAGGGAGTGGAGGGGAAGAATCCAAGGCTCTCAGGCCCAGATAGTGAGGCTTAAAACATCACCCTCCATCATCCTCCCAAGCCTGGATTTTCAGTCCTCTAGTGAGGGGAACTCACCAGCTTCCAGCACATTGATGTCCCACCTCAGGACAACTTGATGGGGGAGGGCCTCAGTTTGGGGCTACAGTTATCCCCCTGAACTGGTCCCCTCCCACACTGCATGTTCTACCCTGGCTCCTTCCATGACACTGCCTCAGGTATGAGAAAACAGCCCTCACCCCATGTCTTTTCTTCTGCAGGCCAAAGACTTTCCACTCCCACAAATCTTCTCTTGGTGACATGATTTCGGGTTCCCTCGGCAACTGTCCTGCGGTTACCATGCCATCAGCAAACTTTCCTTGGCTTCCAGGGGGTTCAGAGCTCGGACATTCTCCTCACCGGTGCAAGTCTAGCCATCTCACAGTCGGCTTGTTTTGTTTTGTTTGTTTTCATTTAGCTGACCATGCTCTTGGCAAATAGACATAGCCCATCAGCTTACTCAGCTGCAGTGGAGCAGAAAGGACCGTGTCTCGGTCACCTCTGTCTATTTCCCCCATGGCACCCACTAAAGTCCTCAGGAATGGGTGGCCCTAAGAAAACTTTTCACTTAGTGAAAGTGAATTGAATTAAGAGAGTTGGCTGGAAGCGTGGACAAGATTATAATTACAGAGATTATAGCCTTGGTCATTGACCACATGGAGTTTTTAATGGCCCTGCTCTCATCACCAACAGTCACTCCTGCGGTGTGAAAGGAGGTAAAAGGTCCTTTCAGTTAGAGCAAGTCTACAGATGAAATGCTAGTGGGGGCTCATGTCTGTTTAAGATTCTACCCTAGAAACCAAGCTTTTCATATTTTTTCCCTCAAAGTCCTCTATCTCGCCTTCTTTAATCTCCTTGAAGCATGTGTCTCAGAAGTAGTGTTCAAGTGACTCAAACTGGTGAGCCAGTTTTGCATTTCAAGTTCACATGTATATTAAGAGCTCTGTGGAAAGGCTGGAGGTTGGCCCAAGCCTCCCGAGAGGTCAAACACTTTCCCAGGAGATCTGTGGTTTGTCTGATGTAGCTGCGAGGACACTGCTCTTCCAGACCTTGACTTTCCTGTCAAAATGAACTTCCAGGAAGGGTAGTGATCTAAGACAGGCCCTCACAACGGCTGGCAGGAGGAGAGCTAGTCCCTTACAGGCCCTGAGTAGGGTCAGCTGTGGGGTCCAGGCTCCCTGCACTTGCCATCAATTCTCCTGGAGATCTTGGGCCTTCCTCTCTAGAACCGAGGCCTGGCCCTTGCAGTGTGGTATAGGAACTGATTTAGGACACTTGGATTTCTGGAAGCACTCCAGTCTAAGTCAGGAAAACCAGATCTCACTGTCAAGATGTAAACTTCAGAATCAAAAGTCCTCTTTGGTACTTTTCCTTTTTAGCTTAAAGGATCAGGAAAGGATGAAGTTCTACTTCTGTGAAAGTACCAAACCTCAGGTGCTGGAATTCCTTCTTCTGAAAATCTTTTCTCCTTTCTTTCAGTTTTTACGGAGAAAAGTGACTGAGTTGAGGAAAGTTACTGAGTTTGTGCACCATAGTGCATCAGAGTGTGAACAAATTCTATGGAAGTCTAATGAAAATACAACACAATTGTAAGACAAAAAGTCAACGCAGTTTCACACAAGACTATCAGTGCTCACATTCGATTCCCTCCCCTTCTGTCAACACAGATGATCTTCCTCAGTTTCACAGACCTGTGGGAGCGAGGGTTCCCGCGTGCCTGGGCCAAGCCGGATCACTCAGTGGAGAAAAATGCCCTTTGTGACTTTCAGGGTGCATTTGTCTGTTCCCACACATACCCATGGAATCTGGGGATTAAAAGTGAAAAATGACCTATTTTAACAGGTGCACACTTGTGTGCAAGTGGAATTTAGCTGAGCGTGGAATTATTTTAACATGGAAATAAGTTGTGGACATTCAGAAACATCACTCTTTTGACCACACAGGAATCAGACACATGGTCAACATTTGGACATTTCTCAAGACTTAAAATGGACGTGTTGGTTGAATTTTTCCAGAGGAAGCTGCAGTATCACCGGGAAATAAACACCAATGTCTACAAAACATGTTCGTGTTCGAATTTCTTCTTCAAAGCATGTCCTTTTTCTCAGAGGAACAGGGAGAAAAACTTTGCTAGTAAAGGAAAATCATTTTAATCATCCCAAATAACAGCAGGTGAAGTAAAGCCACATTTCTCAGCACAGCGCCTTTCAAAGGTGCCCTGTTCCAGAGAAAGGAGCCAGGGTTCCCTGGAGGGGCCTGAGCAGAGGCAAGATGGTGACTGTTTCTGCAAAACGGGGATGGGGAGACTGCCCAGAACCCCTCAGGCACTTTGAAAAGAACAAATTCACTACAGCAATGACTGGAAAGATCTTGGAATGGAAAGCATCGTCCACGTGGGTGCGGGGCCCTGGGTCTGTCATAGCTGGGACTGGGACTTCAGCTGGATATGTAGACTGGTCGACCACGGAGGAGGAATCCCTGGCTGCTAGTTGTGTCTCCAGGAAAAAGTAGTATTTTCCAGAGTGACAGCATTCTTTACTGTATCGTGACACTCTCCTCAGAATCTGTTTGGGGAATTTGGATCTAGGCATCATCAGAGTATTCATGGGGTGGGTAGAAGAACCTTTCTCTACTGAATCAAGAATTAAAACTTGCCTTTTCAAGACAGGTAATACTTTTTAAGGGGAAATTAGACAGTTCTGAAGGTATGATTTCAATATCTCTTCTTTCTATTTGTGTGTGTGTAAAAATGTCTTAAATTTCTACACATCTGTTCGTTTTTTGGGGTTTTTTTGAAATGCGTTGGCTGTATCTTTGTTCAGGTCACTTAATCTTTCTGAGGTGTACATCTTCCCTCTAATGTCTACGTTACTGGGCTACGTTTGGGTGTGTGTGAAGTGTGTGCAAACACGTGTGCACATATATACACATTTAGCATATTGCAGGATAGGAAAAAGTCACTGACTGAAAGAACCTTTTTCTTGGACTCTTCTACACACACACACTCCCCTTCTGAGGCTAAGGGTAAAGGGCAGTCACTCAGAAAGAGTGCTATGTGCAGAGAAGGTGAGTTTCTTGGTATAAGCTAAAGGAAGTAAGAAGTGAGCAATGTTTGATAAAGGGTAGTAATTGTGACTATTTATTGCCCTCTTTGTGCCAGATATACGATGCACCATGTCATCACTTAATCTCTGCAACAGCCTTGAAGGCTGATATGTCTGCCTTGGACAAGCAAGGAAGCTGAGGCTCAGAGGAACCTACCCACTTGCCCAAGGCCACACAGCCAGTGAGTGAGACATTGGCTTAGGGCTCTGCTCCATCTCTTGCAGAATCTGACCTCTCCCTGGCCCCTGAGGCACAGAGAAGAGGGGGCAGTGTATGAGTTGGGATCCTCAGCTGTTCACGAAGTACAACAAGCTGGTTTTTAAGCTAGATTTCTGGAATTATGCCTATTTTGTTTGTTCAGAGCACATGCAGTTTTGTCTCTTTTCCCTAGGGCACTTACTCTTTAGTCTTTTCAAGTCTACTTTCTAGTTCTCAGGTCACAGCTCTGTCACAACACAGCCTCACACACTCCACTGCAAATGGCCCAGCTCCTGGCCTGTCCTCCCTCACTTCCAGCCCAGCTGCCCAGGCTCCAGGACCGAGTGTGCAGGACCAGCATGAGAGGATGGGACGCGAATCAGGCCTTGCTCAGGAGCGAAGCGTGTCAGACTGTCGGTTGATTCCTGCAGCAGGGGGCTCTGGCCACCCAGGAGACTGGGCCTGCCTGGGCAGAACAGTGGCTCCCAGAGGTCCTCTGACTGCCTTGTTTATAGTTGCCCAGACTCCAGGGCCTGGCCCTGTGAGCCTGGGCCTGCCCACAGCCCTGGGAAGCAACGGGGAGGGGGTGGTTTCCGTGGCTGATGAAAGCCTCCGAAACCAGAAAGCAGCACACATGAAAGGAGAAAAGGAGAGGCACAAGGCTGACTGCTGGGTCGCAGGCATGACTGGGCTTGTCTTCTACTCAGGGAGAGACAAAGACACCCCCAGAATGAGTGACTACTTCTGGGTAGCTAATGGTGGGTGGGGGGCCAGGCCTGGATGGTGGGTGAGGACACTATTTCTGGTGTCCCAAGTCCCAAGCCATCGCCCTAGCGGAGTGAACTGTTCACATCAATATGCAGGAGACCTGGGTGTTGACAAACCTTGAGCAGTGTAAGCTGAGAGGTAGCACCATCCAGTCCTGTCTAGACTAGATTTTTGGAATCCAGGTTCCCAAGATGAAAAGGTCCATTATGAAGACAGGGCATAAATCTCCTATGCCAACAAGACCCACGTTCACCTCGGCTTATTTATACCTCTCTGCCTCCCTTCTGGTCATTGCCTACCCCACAGCAATCCTTGTTCAAGTTTTGACAGATTCACTGAGTTTACCATACCTGTAAGTAACTAATGACATATATTTCCACCTGGAGGGACTCCTCACTCCAGGCCGATCTGCCCCTTTCCAACTGCTTGCAGAATGTCACTCTTTGACTTGGGACGTTTAACGACATCGTGAATGCTCAGCAAGGGACGGTGTTAGTCATAAGTCTGCAGCGAAACCTGACTGTGGGGTTGGTCACCAGGTGTGTATTACTGATCCAGTCTCCACCACACCCTTGGTCCCATGCCCGGCACTTTTGTGCAGGAGTTACTCAAGGCTGTGGGAAGCAGCCAGAGCAAGGCCACCGAGGCGGCACTTTTCGGGGTTCCTCAGAAACCAGTGCTCACCCTCTGCCCCATCACCTGGGAGAACACAGAGGCAGTGACTTTCTGCCAGGGCAGATGGCCCTGGGAGTTAAACACCAGCCACGGGTCCCACCAATAATGAGTCAATTCTCCCCGTCACCCAGTTTGGGGTCCAGCATTCCTGTTTAAGGGACATCTGGACTTGGATGGGCCCTCGACACTTAGCCACTGAAGACAGGGTCAAGTCACCTATCTCTGAGGTCTCTGTTTCCCCATCTGTCAAGAGAAAATCGGACAGGAAGAATCTTCCCAGTCTCTGCCAGCACAGTGCAATGGGGAACCGGCATGCGTGGGCTCTGAAATTGGAAAAGCCCATAGTTGTTTGTTTCTAGGCTCTGCTAGGTGACTGTGGGCAGGACCCCCGAGCCCCTTCACCCTCAGGTTCCATGTGGGGGTAAATAATGCCTACTGGGTGATATTTCCTAATGTATTGATTGCAATGCTAACAGCAGCTGATGTTTTATTGTCTTCTTCCTAGGAGTGAGACTCCACTCTAAGTGCTTTGTCTACCGACTGGACTCTGCTGTAAGAACGAACACCAAGGCTGCGATAGACTGAACCTTTCCAAGGCCACACACTCATCAGGTACAATGTCTGGGGTTTGACCCCAATCGTCAGGCCTTAACTATTACTCTGTCTCCAAGAGGACCCTCGTAAACGGCAGTTTCTTTTCCTGTTCCCTCCCTCATTCAGCTCTCCATACTCTCTAATTAGATATTTAAAAATAACACCCACCAATTCTTCATGTTTTACGATTATTCTTGTTCCACACAGCACCTTGTCTCCTGACATTCCTCTCAACCCCCTTTACTTTCACACTTAGCAGTATTCCAGTTAGAGGGAACCGTTTGTACAATGTCCTGTGGCAAGGAGAGGATGGAGGAAAGACTAAAAGAGAAGAGCACGCTGAGCTTAGTATCCTAACACAACCAGACACTCGTCAGTTTTGAGGACTACACGAAGGCACGTTTAGGTATATTAGGAGAAATGAGGAACTTCCAAATGAACTTGTCAAGGAGTAACATGTTTTAGGCTCATTTTGAAACGCAGTTTCATCCTACCAGAAATCTTTCCAAGAACCAGCCACGCCTTCCTAGGCCTCTCAGTCAGAGTTTCTCTGCCCCACAGTCGAAGTCTCTGCCCAGCACCAGCTGAGATGCGCGGCTGAGCAGGGACGAGGCGAGGGCCTCCCTGGATGGGATGAATGGCAGCAGTCGGCCCTTGGCGGGGCTGCACTGAGGCAGGCAGCAGGGGTGACCTGGTGCTCATGTGGGAGGAAGGACACTGCAGGCGCTGGGTGCATTAGCGCCACGGCCAGGACACAGGCCGCATGCACTCAGCTCGGGCTGCTGGGAGGTGAGAGGGCAGCCTGCTGGGGCTGGAATCCTGCAGGAAGGGCGCCCCTCTCACTTCAAGCAGAGCTTTCCTGCCCCGGTTATGCTTTTGAGCCCCTGCAAGGCAGCATCCAGCTTCTCCTCTGCCGCCCACAAACAGCGTCAGCACCTGGAACTGTGACCCGAACGGTGCAGAGATGCTGAGCGTCTCCATTCATGGGCCCTGCTAGGGGAGGAAGGACCTGGGCCGAGAAGCAGCGGCAGGGCCCTAGAACGTCCATCCTCTCTGCCTTCGCTCGAGCCACCCCCACCATCACTGGTTCACATCCATCACTTCCAAATCCCCTCCCTCAAACCCTAACTCAAACCCACATTGTCCTGACGCCCCCTCAAACCCCAGCCAGAGGCATGACTTCCTCTTTGGGACTTGGGAGCTTCTCAGAACTGTCCCTTGCCCTCCAGCACCCCTGACACGCCCACCCCTCACCTTATCTTACCTGCTACACCTGCCCTTAGAGTGAAAGGTGGTGGAGGCCTCATTCCGCAGCTCTCCCCTGCCTGACCTGCGATGATGCCCTAACAACTGCCGCCGGTACTTGACAAGGAGTGGGCTGAGAAGGTAGCTTTCGGAAGTGCCCCCAACCCCTCCCTGGGTGCCGGGAACTTTGTGCTGGTTCTGGGTGAGGCCTGAGACAGCCACCGGCACTACCTAGAGCTGCACTTACCTGACTCGGTGCCCACTTGGCAGTAGTCTCCTTGGCCCTCAAGGATTGCCTGGGACTTGATGGCTGATAAGTGGGCCAAGGAGTGCCCTGTTCACCTGCCTCCAGCGCAATCAGACCTGCCGTCTTGGTCTGACTCACTCAGGGAGACATCCTTTCCGCCTTACGGAAGCCAAAACGCATAGCCCCCAGGGAAGCGGGAGGACTGGGAGGGCTGTGGGAATGAGGTAAGCTCTTGCCCTATAGGACTTGGGAGTATCTGTTTAGTTCTCTTTGAGAATCTCCTCATTGCCAGCGGGCTGGCACCAGTCCTGTGAAACCACCTCTCTGCTGATTTGCAAACACTTCAACTCCTTCTCTCTTGAAATAGGGCAAGCCATCAAATGACTTTATGAGGCATTTATTGCTTATCACTACGGCCTAGAGGTGTTACTGGGGCTGTTGGGTTTACAAAAGAATTAAGGCCCCACTCTACCATGCAAGTCTCAACGCCAAGCATGGCAGAAACGCCCGCCGCAGCCACGTGGGGGCTGCCGTCTCTTCCCTCACTCTGTCTACACATTCGCACTGCCAGCTCAAGCTTTTCCTGCCACCCGGGATCCTTGTCATCTCCATCTCCATCCGCACATTCATTCCTCATCCCTGCTTACCCTTTGAAGACCTAGTTCTGGCACAGCCGTCACAGGACGCTGAAGGGTGGGGACACACAGATGTTTTGCCCATAATGCCGTCGATGCCCCATGCTTCAGAGAAAAGGCCAAACTGAGATAACAAGGCAACTTGGTGTCCTGACACATTCCATTCCCTAATTGTTACCACTACATTTTTAAGAAATAGCCACTGCGGGGCCTCCCTGGTGGTGCAAGTGGTTAAGCACCGCATTGTGAAGCATGCGCAGCCACTGCATGGCGCAGCAGACCTTTCCTGCCCCGCCTGCTACTCCCCTCAGCAGTGTGTTTTGGTTGATCTGCCTGTTCTGCTCCCCACTCTGTCTCTAGCGAATCCTCTTACCACCCACACCTCTGGCCTGTACCCCAGTTCTTGTATGCATAAATAAGTCTTTAAAGAAAGAAATAACCATTGCTCCCCATGCCTCTCTGTGCATGGGTAATTCAGCATTAATAACTTAGAAATACCATGGTCGCTTCCTTCCTCTGAGGGTGAAGGTCCCATTTGCCATCAGGTGTGCCCTTCAGGGATGCTTCTGGACAAGTTGCAAGGTGGCCTGACACTCTGAATGAGCTTGCCTTGTCTATGTCCAACTCGCCTTGTCTATGTCTCAAACATGTCCAACTTTTCTGCCAAGTGTGTGACCACTTCTGTGTACTATGGTGAAAAAGTCTTTTCTACTTAAGTCAGCTGACACTGGCTTCTACTGCTTGCTACTCAGAATTTCTTCTGATTCATATGTCACATAAGGAGTGATGGAAGGAGTGGAGAGTATTCATTCTGAAGCAGGGAAGTCTCGGGGGAGTTGCTATTTATCTGCAGATAGCTGAAGGGCTGTCATGTGGAAGAGAAACAGATGCTTCTGTGTGGCTCCGGAAGGCAAAATTAGACCAATGAGGAAAGCCTGGGGGAGAAGTATTTCAACTCAACACAAGGCAGATCTTCCAGGCTAGTTCTCAGGAAACTGATGCAGAAATTATCACGAGCTTATTCTATAGCTAGAAGATACAGGTTGACCATGCACTTATTTGTGTTCTTGGGGGAGCCCTGTGTGGGTAACCCTCCAGAACCCAAATCCAAGCTCTTGCTGAAGCCAATTCTGAATATCTTACTTGCTCAACTGGCAAGCAAGTCCCTAGAGCAACTTGATTCCCAAACTACTTCTTTCATGCAAATTTGCGACAAAAAGGTGTCACAACAAGCAGAACTGGGGGATTCTCCTTGGATCACAGTGAATGTGGACTTTTGCATTCTCACTTTTAGAAGCTGTAGCGGTGGCAGCTGGGATGGGGAGAATTGTTGCCCCAGAAATTTGTGACCAAGATCTGCAGGGATCCATGCAGGGAGAGAAGAGTAGGGTGTGCAAAAGAAGATCCCACTGCCAGACTGGGGTCCTTGAGATTCGGAGTGAAAGAAGTGTCACCCCACCCCCCTTGACCTCTCCCCTCTGGAGAGCAAAGGCTGGGGGTAAAGAGGGAAACAAGTTTAATGGCAAAAGCTTCTGGGTCTTGAGCCAAGGAACAGAAAGTCCCAACCAAATTTACCGGAGCTTGTTTGAAGGGAAGCATGTCACAGAAGCATAACAATGAACAGCCGTGTTGGGCCAGCCGCGCCACTTCTGCCCTGGAAGAACAGGCTCAGGAGCTGATCTCCTGGGAGGAACCCCCTTTGGTGGAACATTTAGACACACAGGAAGAACACAGTCTGGTGGGGCCTTCCTCCCTGCAGCAACATCTGAGTGAAAGGGAGGTCAACATACGCGGATTCGGAAGCATGAGGTCATGTGCAGGGGATGCAGGGACTTCCCTCACCGAAGCCATGGTTTACCCAGATCCAAAACGAATTGCATGCCATCCTCTGCCCACTCACCCCCGCCTGCTCGCAGTGTCCCTTATCTCACTGAATTCAGTCTGGGACCTCACCCAACCTGAAAGTCCTCCAAAGACAGGCAGAGAGCCCACCCCTCAGGCCTGACGGCCAGTAAGGAGAACAGCGCCCGGCACCAGCGCCAGAGGCCAAGCCCTGTGAGTGCTTCGCCCCCACAGAACTGAAAGTCACAATGGACTGAAGCCGGAGACTTGACGCACAGCTCTGGGTCTCAAGTTTGCCAACAACGGCTCCAGGCCAATGTCATCTTAACAACAGGGAAACTGAGGCCTGAGCCAGGTCAGCAAAACTCCTACACGAGTCAGGGCAGAGGCAAGGGCAGCCCGGCTTCCCTCACTCACATAGGTCAAAGCTCTCCCCTGCTGGAAAGCTCGCTACTCAATTTTAAAACTGGGTGGCAGTTGTGTTGGGGGCGGGCTGTGGGTAGAAAGGTGTTGGTTCCCAAGAAAGAAGTCTGTGGACTAGGGCAGAGCCCCGAGTCTTCTGTGGATGCGCCGTTCAGCTCAGCCCTGTGAGGAGAGGTATGCTGTGGGGTTCTTGCACCCCCAATCTGCCGAGCCTAGCAGCAGTGCCAGGCAAGCACTTAAAAAGCGGTGGCATTTCAGTGGGGAATCAGATGGGAGCCGTCCTCCAAGGACATTTAACCACAGGTCACAGATCTTGGTAAACTTTAGTTGGCTTTTGAACCACGGGAGACAATTTTTCTTGCTTCTTTACTTAACTGACGATTTCCTTCTTCTATCATTCATTAATCTGACTGGTTAACCATTGACCCTAAATGCCACCTCCCCTTGTTTTAAATCCTGTTCTCCCTGTTGGCTTCAGAAAAGGCGCCCACTAAACAAACCTACTTTTCTTCTCTTTCTGTTCAGAGCCAGAGTCAAGTGATAAAGGAGGTGGGGTCAGGGGTACCATGTTTGCTGTAAAAGACACACCCCATAACCCGAGCCTGGGAGGGGAGGGAGTCACTCCTGTGTAGGCCAGCCACGCTCAGATAGAAATTCATCAGCCTCAACACACAAGGCAAAGGAGCTTAATCAGCGTGGGTGCGTTTTGGAGAAGAAATTTATAAAGTGTTGACTCATGTGATTTCTCAATTATTAAAGAAGGATCCTATTTCCTGCTTCTAAGCACAAATACTATTTTGTTTTAATTCTCCCGGTTTAAGGGAAATGGTTTAGGCAATGAGAGCCATGAAAATGGGGCGGGGGCAGGGGGAGAGACAGCTGCTGTGGGAGGAGAACAAGGAGGTCTTGGCAATTTAAGGAAGAGTCTTCTGAACAGAAGGGCCCCTGAGCCTGGACCCAATACCAATTTCTCTTGAACTGGTAGAATCCACTAGAATATAAACTCCATGAGGTCAGGGATTTTATTTATTCACGGCTGTGTTTTTAATTTCTAAAACCTAGAATAACATCTGGCGTGGAGCAGGGGGTCAAATTTGTGTTGAATGAATGGATGACTGCCAGATCAGTGGTACCATAACCACTCAGCGTTGTTCATTCAGAAACTGCTCCCAATGGTGAGAGAAGACACCAAGGTAGACTTAGTGAAGGACAAGAAGCAGAAGGGCTTTCTCCCAAACCGTAAGATGAGCTCCAGTAAAACATTGCTCACAGAGGTCCAATTTCCACCAAACACCCAGCAACATGCAGATCGTAATGAACACAGTCACTCACTGTGGGTTCCCACCTCTCAGCTGGGGGACCACAGACCTATATCCAGTTAAACTTTATTCTAACAATACCTTCCAGCTAGTGAACCAGGCATTATATATTATATGTACATATAAATACATATACATATTTTGTGCCGGGCATTATATACATATTTTCTCATCTAATGCTCACAATAACTTTGCTATGTGGGTATTATTACCCCCATTTTATAGAGGAGAAAATGATAGGTAAGAGAAGGTCACCCAGCAGAGTTTGGGTTAATCCTAGGCTGACCTCACCCAGAGACAGCATTTTGCCCTCCAGACACACGTTGCTCCCTATAACTAGCTGAGATTTTGAACAAGTCACTTCTTTCTGGGTCTCAGTTTCTATGTCCTCCAATTCAGGGAACTGAACAATATATATACATATGTATTTAAAGATTCTTTTAATTTATGCATACAAGAACTGGGGTGTAGGCCAGAGGTGTGGGAGGGTAAAAGGATTCACCAGAGACAGAGTCAGGGGCAGAACAAGTAGATTGACTGAAATATACCGCTGAGGGGAGCAGCGAGCAAGGCCAGAGAGGTCTGGTCTGCTGTGCCATGTGGGTCAGCTCCATGGTAGGGATCGAACTCATGCTGCAGGGGCTGGTGAAAGCTTGTTAGAACTGAGACTTAACCCCTGTACCACCAGGGAGGCCCAAACGGAACAATATTATGTAGAGAAGCTTCCCACAGGTATATCTCTGAAGAGGTGATATCATTCCTTAGTGGGACCACAATTTAATTTTGCTTTTGGAAGATGAAAGAACAACACCCTTTCATTGAGGGCAACTCAAAATAGTTCCTACTCACTCCATTTGGGGATATTTTGGACTACCCTCCCAAGTCCTAGCCACGCTTTCATTTTTAAAGTTAACAGAAGCCCCGTTTGTAAGTCAGACCCCATCTCGGCTGGGTTCCCAGAACCCGCCTTGCTCCTCTTGCTGCAGGCCCTTATGATGGTCTTGTCTTCCTTTGTTCTGTGCCATAGCAAGAATAAGCAGGCCCTTTCGGGGAGCTGGGTTCAGAGCAGCATGCTTACATAGGGGCCTGGGTTCTGCCAACTCTTGTTTTCAGACCTCCTCTCCTGAACCTGCAAACGTGCTTCCTTTTGAAGCTGAGCTGGTGGGAAGAGAAAGAAGGGGTGCTTTCTAAAGGGTGAAATCCCTGGGGAGCCAAGTGCAGGCCCACGCCTTAATTCACTTGTCACCCAACCGAGGAGATAGAGGGAGTTCAGATTCCTAGCTCTAGAAGGAAACTTAATGATAATTAAATGCATTATTAGCTACAGAACCCAGTGTATAAAACAATTAAAAGGCTGTCCTTCCAGTTAAATCCATAGTGGAGCCCACAATACTCTTCTTCCTTCTCCCAAGACTGCCCTGCTTATAGGTGAACTCCAGGGGTCTCCACAGAACACTGTTGGAAATTCTCTGCCCAGAACCCCTGAATTCTTCACCCAAAGGCCTATAAGGGGAGCCATTTACCACGCTTGACCACCTGGCTGGTGGCAACCCTGGAGCGCATGTTCAGGACTGGAGTACTTGGGTTGGTCAGGCTTTTGCACTGCTAGCCTCTGTGACTATCAGCTTCAGCCTTGACTGCAGGAGGCGCTTGGGAGCATGGACATGAGGCACGCATGCCTGATTGTGGACACCTGGAGTATGGTATGGACATGCGTAAGTGGGCACACCTGAGGATGAAGGCTGAGGCCATGAGGGAGGTATCGCTCAGAGGCAGGAGAACGGCTCTGGCAGAACCACTACAAGAGGACAAGTGACTGCAGAGACAAGACCAGACAAAGCCCAAAGAGAAAAGCACACAGGCTCGCCCAGGGCTGGGAGGCCTACCAGTCTGCTTCCCCTCCCTCCCCCCGGCCTCCCTGCCTTTCCAGCCTGTAGGCTTTTTTCTCAACAACTGGCATAGAAAGAGCAGTAAAGCCTGAAAAAGCCACTGAGGACTCCAGGACTCTCCGTTACCTGTCTGCCCGAATTGACAGAGAAACTGCCCTGTGCCTGCTGACACGATAGTAAGTCAGTGAGTCTAAGAAGAGTCAGGGTTCCACTGGCCAGTGCAAGGGTTATGCCGGTGGGGCAATACAACCCCGTACAGTTGTCTGAGCAGCCCTGAGACCTGGATTCTCAGCAAGGTGATAGCAAGTGATTAGACATGTTTCTGCTTTTCTCTATTTGGGGCTTTTGAACCTCCAAAGCCAATCTCTTACTATGCTCTCCTCTACTCCCAGGTCTTACTTTGTTGCCTCTGTTATAAAACTTTATCCAAAAGTCTTGGTCCTTGACTCCCCTATTTTCTCTGTAGCTCTCTCCTAGTGTTACAGGGCAACCCTAATATAAAATGGGTTTGCCTGACTGGGTCCTCACCCGCGTGCTTGAAAGGCACTTATAATGCCCCAACTGCAGGCACACACAACAAAGGTTGATAAAGGGTTTTGTTTACAAGGGAAGGAGAAATCGCGTAGTGAATAACACAAGGGGAAGAGAGGGCTACAGATCCGTAAATGTCCTACCATTTCCTCGGAGCTGGACCCCAGCGGTGCACCGAGAGCTGGCTCCCAAGGGAAAGAGAGACCCTCCCCCCCCAAGGCCTACGTGTCTGCTTTTATACTAAGCCTGGCTGCTCAGCTCCACCCTCAGGTCCCAGTGATCTGCTCTTCGATAATGACCTGATGGGATTTGTAGTTCCTGGATCTTGTAGGTCTGGAATGGGGTCGAAGTCCATAACCTATTTGTGTAATCCATTCAGGAGGGTCTTTCCCCCTAACACTAGTTCTTCTCATAACCTCCCTAACCCTTGTGCTCTTCACTCTAATCAACATGTAGCCAATATTCTGACTCCTTCACTCTTGGGCCGAGCTGATCTACATATGATGAGGCAGTTCTACATGTCCATCTCTCACTGCTTCCCTGTTCCTCTGTCATAACGGGATGCTCAGCAGCACTGGCCAACAGGTGAAAAACAAGCCCAAGCTTTACCTAAAGAAGGGGACCAATAATTAGGCACAAAATGTGTTCCTCAAGCTCAATTTTAGATTAGGATCACCTGGAGAACTGTTACACATTAAGAAGCCTGTGCTCCACCATAGGCCAGTGAAATCAGAGTACACGGGGGTAGAGATCCAGCACGGGCATTTTAAAATAAACTTTTCAATTTACTTATACACCAAAAGATTACATATAAAGTCTTGGCAAATTTCACAAAGTGAAAACCCACATGTAACTACTACCTGTACAGAGGGCAAAAAAAGTACTACCATTCACCTAAACCCCCAATACCCATCCCTGTACCTTCAGTCCCTCCCCCTCCAGAACAATAACATTCTCCTGATTTCTAACACTACATACTTGTTTTGCCTGTTTTTAAAATTGATAGTAACAAAAATATAGTGTGTGTATTCTATGTCTGGCTCCTATGACTCAATTTTTTCCTTGTAAGATTCACATTTGTTACACTGAGTAGCTGTCGTTCCCTTATTTTCATTACTGTGTAGTACTCCATGCCTACACATTATGTATATAACTAGTTTCTACTATTGCTAAGCATGTAGATCATTTTCATTTTTTAGCTTTTACAAATAATGCTTCTGTGAACATTCTGGTACATGTTTTTAATATATACAGTACTAGTCCCCCCTTCTCTGAGTTTCGATTTGCATGTTACCCACAGTCAATCCTCACCCAAAAATATTACATGCAATGAGAACTTTTTTTAAAAAAGATTAATTTTTTTATTCATATTAAGAACTGGGGTACAGGCCAGAAGTGCTAGGGGTGAGAGGATCCACCAGAGACAGAGTGAGAAGCAGAACAGACAGACTGACAGAAATACACTGCAGAGGGGAGCAGCGGGCAAGGCAGGACAGGTCTGCCGTGCCATGTGGGTCACCTCTCTGGCTGGCAGCAGCAGGGGTCAAACTCGTGCTGCAGTGGCTGCATTTTGCTTCATTTTGTTTCATAGTGCGTTGCTTAACCCACTGCGCCACCAGGGGAGGGCCCGCAATAAGATCTTTTGAAAGAGAAAAATCATATAACTTTCTTTACAATATGTTGTTAAAGTGCTATTGTCACCAATCTCTTACTGAGCCTTATTTATCAATTAAATTTTAACATAAGAAAAACAGTATAGATAGGGTGGATACTATCTGAGGTCTCAGGCACCTACTGGAAGCCTTGGTATCAACCACAGATAAGGGGGGATTACTGTAGATGTGTGTGTTTCTATTGCGTGTGTATATATCTAGGAGTAGGCTTGCTAAGATATGCATTTGTTCAGCTTCAGTGGAGAATAGTAAACGGTTTCTAAAGAAGTTATGACACCTTTGGGTTTTATAAAAGCTCTTCCAGTGGTTCAAGGGTTGAGAGCCCTGCCTAAAGCTAACAAAGGGCTGACAAAACTAGCCCCCCAGTCATCACCCTGAAATCCCTTCCCCATCAAAATCCTGGAGAGGGAAGTGGGAAGGGTAGCACTGACCTTGTTCTAGGACTTGACCTCTTCCCTGTGCGGAACAAAGGAGCTTTATTCACCCCACGTGAGGTTCAGTCTCCACAAGAATCTCCTTTAGAGATTGCAGTGTCTACAGCAGAAGGCATTGACATCTCAGTCTCCAGCCGCCTGCTTGCCAAGGGTTGACGCTCTAGACACACCCTGGCGCCACCATCCAAATGGACTGAAGGAGGGCGAGAGAACCCGGAGACGGCTAAAGGCGCATCCTCTGATGAAAACGGTGAGATGTGAACCTAGAGACAGCGCCTTATTGGACTGAGTGGCTCCAAGAGAGACCAGGAAAGGCTGTGGAGGCTTCTGAATGCCTACAGAGTGAGAAAACAGGTGTCAGCATTCAGCTCCCCACCTCCAATTTCCTGTAGCCCTCTGAGTGCGAGTCTGCACAGAGCAAGCACAGGGCGGGGACAGGACGATGCCGTGGGGCTGTGCAGTGACTGAGGTGAGGGAGCCCCTCACAGAAAGGGCACTGGCATGCAGCCTGACAGCAGGGCCCCGGTCTTAGGGGTGCTGAAGGGACCAGCTTGAGGCTGCAGACAGCACGTTCCACTCTGGCATATTGGTGGAGGCCACCAGCAGCCAAAGAGCCAGAGCATGGCTGGGAACCTCCCTACAGCATCTGAGGCCAGAACAACAGCAGGACCTTATTTCCTTGTCCCTCCCTCCTGCTCCAGTTCATAGAGAGACCCAGAACAGAAAGAGGATGGAGAGGCCAGCCTAGTGCCTTCCCCATACAAATCCTTCCAGGCGTAGGATCATCAGGGGAAGAGAAAGTTCTGGAGCAGATGACAGATGATTAAAGGAAATCTGAGTGAATTTTTTTTAAGATAAAATTAATACGACATGAAATTCACCATTTTAAGCCTTTAAATGTGTACAATTTAGTGGGTTTTAGTACATTCACTTGACTGAGGTTTAATTAACTGAAAATGATGAAGTCTGTCCAAAATGCCATTAAGGGCTGGAAGGAAGAGCAGGAATTTTCCCCTGACTCATTAGAGGGGAACAAAGAACATTTTTATGGCAATTTTGTGAACCTTTATTAATAGGGACCATGTCTAATCATATGTCCCAGATGCAACGCACACTCATCACGCCCGGAGTGAATGCGTCATCTTTTTCCTCTGCTCACCCCTTGGGGAAGGAGTTGGGGACAGAAGTTGGTTGCCCACCTGTGTGCAGTTAACCAAGCCCGAATCCTGATCATCTTACACAGTCACTTTTGTCTTCTTGTGGGCACAAAGTCTACGTATTCCACACCCTAAATGCCTCTCGTCTTCATCCTCTCTTCTCAGCCCTCACTGCTGCCTCCTCACTCCCAGAGGGGGTCCCTCTGCTGGACGAGGGCAAGAGCCTCCGCATTGGTGGGCTTCTCCATGGTGCCACCCAGATCCACAACAGTGCCACTCCCAGAGCTCTCCAGACCTGGCACCACCTTGTCACTCTGGTGTCAGCATAAGCTCACTCGTCACTTCCATGGAAGGCCTTGTCTGATCGCCACCTCTGTTTAATGTTTCACGCCACGCATACATTTTTGGCACGCTCCTCTGCCCTGTCTGAAATGATCCTGCTGATTTACTTGTTGACTGGCATTCTGTCATCTCTTTCCCTCAGTCCTCAAACCTAAGCTCCATAGGAGGAGAGACCTCACCAGCCCCGCGGTGAGGGGCTGTCCTCGATCCCCGGCATCTAGAGCTGTTCCAGCCAGAGAGATAGACGGCCGCACGCCGTGAGCGGGTTGAATTTTTGAACTGTGACTAGGCCACATTCGGTGTACTCTAAGATATCAAAGACAGGATACGATTGTGTAATGGCCTCATTAATTTTTATATAAATTGTGTTGAAATAATACTTTAGAACTACTGAGTTAAAAAACATTGCCATAAGATTAATTTTGCTTGTTAATTTTCCCTGCTTTAAATAAGGCTATCTAGGAATCTAAAGCCACACCTGTGCTCACCGCGTCCCTATTAGACAGCACGGCTTTGCAGCACTGCGGACTCAAGTGACAGGCGCGGGCTCACCGCCCCGTGGAGTGAGAGAAGTAGTCAGCGTGATCTTTCTGAGAGCAAGAACCTCCTCCTCTTCCCACTGGAAACTCTTTCTGCTTTGTGTCCTGGCCGAGGAGGCCATCGGGACCAGATCCTGCTTCTCGCTCTGGTTTTATCGCGTGCTCCTCCCTACATAGATGCAACTCCTCTGGAAGACTTCTCTGACTCCACTGCAGCAACTGGTGAACTCCTAGGCATTCTGCTCGTTGCAGTTCAATGTCATCCTTTTAGAAACTCCTTCCTTCCACCACAGGCAGAATCTGCTTGCCCTTTGGCAGAACGGATTGCGAGGCTCATTATTCCTGTCTCTTTGATCCCTACAGATCACTGTGAGTGTCCTCATGGGAGATCAGGGTGCCCTGGGGATGACCAGGATTGGGTCTTGTTTGTCTCTTGTTCTTTAAACCTCAGATAGTCTCCATATAAAAGGTGCTCCATACAGGTTTGCTATGATAATGTCTAATGTGATGAATTAGTAGGCTTAAGACTACCAGTTAGGGGGCCTCCCTGGTGGTGTTATGAGTTAAGCACAGCATTATGAAACAAACTGCAGCCACTGCAGCACAAGTTCGATCCCCGCTGCTGGCCAGGGATGTGCCCCACATGGCGCAGCAGACCTCTCCTGCCTCGCCCGCTGCTCCCCTCACCAGTGTATTTCAGTTGATCTGCCTGTTCTGCTCCCCACTCTGTCTCTGGTGAATCCTCTCACCCCCCGCACCTCTGGCCTGTATCCCAGTTCTTGTATACATAAATAAATAAATCTTATTAAAAAAAAAAGACTACCAATTAGGAAGAAAGTTGAGCTTGTCCCGATAATCTTTTGCATGAGAGACCATCCCCAAATGTAGTTGTTTTATGCTTGTGTGTATCGTCATCTCCCATCGTTGTGCATGTTGACTGGGTTCAGCCACTGTGTGGGTCCCACTTGGGGTCTGGTTACTGTGAGATGGAAGCTGACAGTGGGATCACCTGAAGACTTGACTGGGCAGGGTGTCCATGATGGTCTCTTCAGTCATGTGCTTGATATCTCTGTTGGGGTGACTGAAAGTCTGGGGGACTGGCAAGCGGCCTTCGCACGTGGCTATCTTAGGCGTCCTTGCAGCACCACAGTCTCAAGCAGCTGGATGGCTTCCATGCAGAACTTCCTCAGAGGAAGTGTTGCAAAGTCCCAGCCACAGCTGCAAGACTTCTATAGCTGGCCTCGAAGGCAAGCAGCATCATTGCTGCTGTGGGCAACTGGGTCACGGGGCAGCGCAGGTGCAAGTGATGAGACTTCCCAGGATGAAGGGGCGGTTCCTTTGGAGACCATCTTTAGAGACCAACTGCCTCAAGTCTAATCTGAAACTTAAACCAGGAAAGACAAGTGAAACTTAGTTAACTTAAGTATCTCAGGGAACAATGTGAAGTCAAAAAAAAAATACTTAATGTAAATAAATGTTTAAATAAAATACTTTCCATGGTGCTTTGGGTCTCATGCGTGTATCATACAAGTTATCAGGATAAACCTGTGACAGTTGAGGGCAAACTTAGCTTTGTGAGTCACTTTCAAAGACAAGACACTTAGAGTTTTAGAGAGCATCCAAAATCATCTGGAGAAATCTATAGGAAATCTTTGCTTTGCTTAATGGCTTCATGATGGGGCAGCACTAACAACTCTTGGTACAGATTATAATAATGTTCAACATTATTATTTTTAGTAAAAACAGTTAGGAGTAACCCGAGGTAGAGAGAGGTAAGAACCAAGAGGGAAGGATGCACAGTGGACTATTGTGGTGGGCTAAGGGTGATTTGATGGTGAGTGCACTACAGAGGTGATACTTGATGGGGAGGCATCCAAATTTTGCCTCAATTTAAAATAAATAAATAAAATTCATTAGGAAAGAATCTTAATATCCAACAGACTTAATAAGAGTTGCAACAGTAGACCCTGCCACAGGCATTAAACACTTAATGGATTTTAATGGCAAAATGCATAGCAAATTGTTAGGTGAAAATAGAATCAGTACACAAAACTTTGCATAAAATATTCTAATTATGTCCAAATATGTACATGCATAGAAAAAAGACTAGAAAGGTATATGTGACACTTTCAACAATGAATGTAGTCACATAGCAGAATCATGGGAAACATTTGCAAGTTTTCTTTGTGCTTTTTGTATTCCGCAGGTTTCATGCAGTGAATATATACTATTGTTGTCTGAAAAGCAATCGAGAGTGAGGTGACACCACACTGCAAAGTTGGGACTGCTCATGTTCTCAAGATTCCCCCACATACCTTTAATTCTGGGGTTTCTAGGAATAAATATAATTGTCCCCGATAATTATATCAGCATAACTATCCTTGAGGCCTTCTATGCTACTACCTTAGACCAATATAATATGATCTCCTAAGTTTCTTAACTTCTCTACAATTTGGTCATCTGCCGAAGGCCAGCACCGGCTGAGGCCAGGTCCCCACAGGAAGAGACGGCGTTGGTGAATTGAGGGGGATTGAGGTATCACTATCACTTGATCAGGGTGTAGCAAACGTCCTGCTGAGGGTCCAGAAGGCCTTTATTTATATGTTGCAAGCAAGCAGTGGGATTACATCATCATGTGCATAGAGCAGAAAGATAACAATCGTTACATTTTTTTCTTAAGAATAGCTCGGGGTCTTTATGACCTCCAGTCAAGATTCAGGGCATCAAACTGTTTCAAGGTAAGGCCTACGTGCTAGACGACATATTTTTATCAGCATACTAGTTTTTTAATATTAAGGCAGCCATGGCAACTTTGCGTAGTTACAACTAATTATTTTGTTTTTACTCCGAGTATAAGACAGACTACTAGCTGCAAGGTCTAGCATTAAACTAATGTCAATATTTTTTGTTATTAGGGAGACTTTTTATGTATGATTATGATTTAAATTAAATAGAGGCAGAGAAGAGGGGAGGAGGGTTGGTAGGGTATACGTGACTCATTTATCACCTGAGAGATACAGAGCCTCCCAAGTTGCAGTGGGCCAAGTTACAGAGATCTTTCTTTGGTTCCCAAGGTCAATTTCCCATAGCGAATGTTTAGGTCTGGGAAATTATCTAATAACTAACTTCTGAGTTTGTAAAACAACCACATTCCAATTGCATTTGATCCTGCCTGGTTTTGCAGTATTGGCTTTTTGAATTTATGTTACAATATTTGCCGATCAGTAGTTCATCATTACAATGTATAGCTTCCAATTATTTTAACAAAACAGCCAATTTATAACCACCCCTGTGAATGTTTTTTCAGTAAGCACATATCATGAAATCACAGAATTACAATTTAGCCAAGAGCAAAGGGGCTGGCAGGGCCCAGCCTTTGGAGCACCCCGATCTTTCAGGAGTGTCCCTCATACCCGGACTTTTGTCAGGCGCACAAGCAGCCGGCCGCTCCAGTCATCTACTCTATAAAATGAGAGGTGGGACAATGAGATCAAATCTGTGGAACCTCAGAAGTTATAAGCAATTTCCCTTATCCTAGCGATCCTCATAATACCCTGATGACTGAAACAAGTCCAATTTTATCAGCACTGTTTGACCCAGGAGAGACGAGAAGCTCAGCCAGGTAAGAGCACTGATTCCCTTTCACACAGATGGGAAGTAAAGGTCAAAATTCAAAACCAGGTCTTCAGGCTTTCCACCTGGGGCCCCAGCTGCTAAATCGGGGTTCCTTTTCTATATTAAACTCCCTCTTGTCATAAAATTCCGACCAAAGTTTCTGCCTTCTGAAGTGCTATATACTAAGACTAATCTCTCATCTTCATTTCTGTGTTCCAGGGATCTTAAAAGAGCTCTAATGTCTCCTCTGAGTCAAACACGCCCTCTGTTCTGTCTGTTCTTCTTCAAATGGCATTGTCTGGGGGCCTCATGTCATGTTAGAATCTTAGAATTTCAGAATTGGAAAAGATCTTTAAAGGTCATCTGGCCTGAGCCGCACTGTCTCATCTGAAAGCTAGTCCCTCAGCAATGCTCCTGAGGGGGCGCCTGGGGCCTGGACACAGTGACAAAGGTGCCCTTTCCCCTACTGAGCAACCAGACATCTGCCTGGTTCCCTGCATTCAAACAGGGAATGTGGAGGCTGTAAAGCCCAAGGCAGAGAGCCTCAGCTTTCACAGGGCATGGTGCACAATGGAAAGATCGGAGCGTTCCAAAGGGGAAGAAAACCAGAAAGGCCAAGACGACTCACATGCAGAGAAAGCCAGCTTAGGACAAATCCCAAGGGCCAAGAAGAAACCCTGGGGAGGGCGGGGGGAAGCCCTCTCTCCTGAGAGGACTATTGTGTGAGCTCTGGGTCAAAAGAGCCTCACTGTGCAAAGGGGCTCCCCCACCTGCTGGGACTCTCCAGAATGAGTTCTTTTTCTTCTGTCTGGGTTCAGCAAACTTCCTGCTTCCTCTCTCCCAGGGTGCGCGCCCCCTCTGCAGTGTCCAGCCAGGGCGATGGAGCTTGGCAGTGTGCTGGCGGCTTGCCAGGCACTGGCACAAGGTTACTTAGTAAATACCACAGCTTTGATAATTTCTTGCTCCACTAGTCTCTTGGGATTCTGTCCATCTACATTAAGAAACAGGAGTTGTACTTCCCTCTGCCCACAAATTCCGATGCTTTTATTTTGTGTAAGGCTTATAGGCAAGGTTGCTGTTTGTAATGACGACCCGTTGTCATGTATTTGAAAATATACATTTGAAAAAGGCAGCAAGCAAAATTTTCAAAAAGGAAAGTCCCATCTTCCCTGACACTCAGTGAAAGCTTTGTTCGGGCATATATTTTAAAAAGCAAAACTTCCTTCAGGTTGAAATGGAAATACTTTATGTTGGAATCACTTTTGACCTAAACAAGCAAAAACTACTAAACATAAAAATGCTACAGTCATTTCTCTCTCCAAATAAAAATCCTTTTATATTAAGAAATGTTCCTTCATTATCTTCAGTTTTAGGGCACCCACAAGGAGATCCTCTGAGGTCATATCCCTTCATTTATGGGATTGCATGAAAGCATTTCATAGAAGGAAAGGAATTCTCATTAAATGTGTGTGTCAAAGAAGTTATCTCACCCAGCTTGGCCACTCCACCCCACTGGAGGGCAGAGCCCCTCGAAGGCTGCAGAGGACGGGCCGTGCGCCAGGCTGGAGCACGCTAGGAATCTGGATGACATTCCTGTTCAGCTCTCCCAAGAGTCACATGAGAGATGTGTAATCTACATTTCCAAATGATGAAACCAAGTCGAGAGGTCAAGAAATGTGCCCGAGGTCACAGAGCTAGTCAGTAGACACGCTGATGGCCACTCCTTAAACCCCTCGTTGTCCCCCAACAACCCATTCCAGTTTGAGGTTGCTGTCTATTACTGGAGTGTTCTTCCCTTCTACTGAGTGGAAGTCTACCTCCTTGTACCCTCCAGTAGGTTGATTCTAACCCTTAGGCAGGGAACAGACTGGCACTGAAAATGTTACTGGCACCTAGGAGGTACAGATGGGTGGTCCACTTACTAGAAATGTTTCTAAGTTCCAGGTCAGAGGAAGCTGACATGACATACAAGGAAATATCATTCTAGGGTCAAACCCAGCCCACAACTTCTGCACTGTCAGGGATAAGGAAACCTGGGTTTTGAGCAGCACTGGGGGTTGGTTAATACAGAAGGGGGAAGAAAAGAGCAGTCACAGTCCCCACACCGCAGTCTCAGTTCATAGAAAGACAGCCAGCTCAGGGAGCATGTGCTGTGGTGAGGTGGCTGCTCAAGGTCCCATCCTGCATTTTTCTGAAACTACTTCCTGATTCTTGGTTGGCAGGACCTGGTGACACAGGCCACAGAGGTCATGACTCTGGAAAGATCACATAGAGACTTCATCAAGTTCCCCAGTCACTGACGTACTTTGCCTCCATAGCCCTTTGTAGATACCTGGGTCATGGTGAGCTGCTTGCAATGTTCTCTTCTCTGCCCCTTCCTTTTTTTAAAAAAAGATTTATTTATTTATGCATACAAGAGCTGGGGTACAGGCTTGAGTCGTGGGAGGTGAGAGGAATCCCCAGAGACAGAGTGGGAGCAGAACAGGCAGATTGACCGAAATACACTGCTGTGGGGAGCAGCGGGTGAGGCAGGGGAGGTCTGCTGCACCATGTGGGTCCCCTCCCTGGCTGGGGATCGAACTGGCGCTGCTGTGCGGCAGATGCTTCACAGTGTGGCGCTCAACCCACTGCACCACCAGGGAGCCCAACTTCTCTGGCCCTTGTGGTCCATAACAAACCACAGGTTGCAGGCAAGCTCTGTCCCGTGGCCTGTTTTTGAAAATAAAGTCTTATTGGAGCACAGTCACGTGCATCCAGGTGTGTCTTATCTCTCTCTGGCTGCTTCCACAGCAGGGAGTCTATGGACCACAAAGTCCAAAATGTTAAAGACCTCTCCCTTTATGGAAAAATCTATTTTAGAGAGCAAAAACAGGGTCCTGTTATGCTCGATCTCCCTTAAGTTATAACCATAATTTCTTTAATTTAAATTAGCAATGAATGACATGCATTACATAAATCATCAACACTACCTTTGTCACAGAGATATTGTGAGATAGAAAGGAGATATATTTGGGGACCAGTATGTAATCACCTAGCACTGATCCAGGCACAGTCATTAAGTACCAAGTGATAAAGCAGATGAGTAGGGGTCAATCCACTCACATGAAATGATGGCTGTAAAAGTGCCTCACAGACCCTGAAATGCTCCCTAAGAACAGGGTAGCTTATCATTGTCGAATACAAAAATGTATTTTGTTCTGGAACAAAACCTGTGCTCCTCTCCAGCTCCACCAGTGCTGATTTTATAAGTAAAACCTCACAGCCTTCATTGAATTGGATTCGTGGCTCCCTTCTACCTGTTCCTCAGGTCCCATTTGGTGCTCCTCAAATAGGTGCTGTCAGGTATTGAGTGCTGTGGTGGTTGGGGACTGGGCCAGGCTAGCTAAGTTCCAACAACATTTCCCAGATTTCCCTTCTTTGTATGACTGTCCCTACAGTTGGCCACGAGAGAAACTGCATGAGGTTGAGGAAGGAGACTGAGGGAGCAATCATTCCATTTGAAGGCCCAGGTGTCACCAAAGCTTCCTCCTGGCGCCAGTTCTGCAGCTTCCCCAGATCCTGCTGAGTCAGGGGCCAGCATGTGTGTGCGGCTCCAAGGCGGAGGCATGTGCTTTTTCTGTAGGTCGCTGTCAGCTGAGATGTGGTGACAAATAGTAGTTTCTCTTTCCTGTTTTAGACAGCTTGTTCTTCTGACCGACTGGCCTGCAGTGTCTCCAGAACCGCCAGGAGACAGGGGCAACAGTCTCCCCAAGAAGGCTTCACCAGTTGTTCCTTGTGGTCCCTAGATAACAAATTAGCCTCTTCCAGCTCTTTACTCACACAGCTTCTCTCACAGTTGCGGGTCTATTATAAGGTATCCTTCATTTCATATCTTGAAAATGGTTCTGCTTCCCTGATCAAACTTTCTTGAGTCGGAGACTCTAAAGGAGGTGTTCTCCGAGTCAGTTCTGGAACTGTTTTCTGGAATAGGTTCTCTGGTCTGATCATGCTTGAAGGCATTCCTGATGCTGATATCAGTGAGAAAGGAGCTACTGGTGGGCTGTGGTGTACAGTAGTGAGAGTTACTTACTGGTCACCGGTAGACACTTGCAGTTAAGTGCATATAGAAGGCAAGACTTTGGATTGCCAAGTAGCTGCTGCCGTAGAACATTTTAATGAAATTAAAGAGGAGTGATTAGTTGGTTGCTAACTTCTAAGTGTGCTGGAGAATTTGGAGAAAGAAGATTATGACCATAGGGTTTTAAGTTCTGGCTAAGGAAACCAGAGCTCCTGTAGCTGTAGGGCCACAATTTCACAAAATCAATTAATTTTGGACTGAATAATACAAATGAAATTATGACCTCATAGGGGTTTTTAGGTTATAATTAGGACACCGACTATGAGACTAGGGAAAAAGTGGGACCCTGAGGATTGGGATAAAGACACATGGGTATCAGATTCAGATGAAGCAGGGGAGCTTGAACTCTTGAACTTTGCTGAATCCCCTTTGCCAATAGTAGTTGCATTTCCTCTCTAACTCAGTCTGCCCTTGTCTGAAGAAACCGTAGTGTGCTTTCACTATACCTGGACCAGGACCAAAGATCTATGGCAGCTGGCAGGAAACTACTGGCTCTGCTTAGGGCCTATCCCCAGCCCCTCTCATCGCTACTAGACCTATAATCAGGTTATAGGCTAAAACTTCAGCAGGCCCCAGGGGTTGTGGATTAAAAAGTGTGATTCATGTGAAAACGCCACACACAACACAAGAATTGCAAAGTTTTACCAATTTATACTCACAGAAACTTGAGGTCTATTCCAACATCAACGGACCTGATTGATATTAAACCAGGGTGGAAGAAATCTAACTGCGGCTCAGACCAAATATGCCAATGGGTACACTGAGAAGACTTCTAATTCTGTGAGTTGCTTTGAAGAGCTTAGAGTGGCTCTAACAGATTGCTGGTATCATAAAACTAAAATGTGTATCTCTTGGTGGCTAGCCCTTTCTTGATATTATGTAAGAAAGATAGCCAAAGGCTTAAGGAAATCAGAACAGTAGGTTTTCTATGGGGGACTTGCTGACCGACCTTCTAATTATGTCTGCAGGAGGATTGAGAGGACACCCACTTCAACCAAGGCCTTGGGATATGGTGTGCATGCCACATGGGGGGCTCCAGTTTCTTTGAAGAGACCATTGTAGTTAATAACTATAGGCTGGGATGAAATTGACAGTGCTGCCATTGAAGTGGTTTCACAAATTCATGGAAATAATGTGATGCCTGGGCAGCAGAAGTCCAGAGGAAGACACTTAGTTACCAAGGATGAGGAGGTTACCATAATGGACACAGCCAAATTGTTAATCAGAACGGCTTGACCATCAGAATTCTTCAGCTCTGGGTCGTGAAAACTGAGCCTGATGGTTTAACTACCAAGTGTTGTTTGCTTTATATCAATTGAAAGCTCTAGGTCTAGTGAATAAGGTGCCTTGATCAAGTCAAACATCACGGACTGATTAATTTCCAGACTTGAATCAATTCTGAGTCCCAGAAATACTGAATCAAAGAGAGAGTGAATCTCCTAAGAAAGGAAACTACTACACAGAACAAAGTTTATAATCAATCTTTTTTTTTCTATTTTTCCAAAGGAACCTGAGGATATTTACCAGGGTGATATTATGGAAAGAAAAATATGGAACCTTTCAGGAATTAATAGGTATTAACTCTGAATGTACGCTAACTTCTAAAGACCACCGAGGGGGCTGCCTCTTGGGCCACCAAGGTCCATAGTTAGACTAGGGACTTATGGAAGGTAGGTCACCAATGGACTTTGGGTATGGATCATCTCACAGTGGACTCAGCATGTCCTTTAATAGCTTGTAGTTATTATCCCAGTTCCAGAATTAACCATTTTAAGAATAGACATACTCAGCAACTAGTAGACTCTCCACATTGTTTTTCTTATCTATGGACTAATGGATTGTCTGATGGGAAAAATTAAATGAAAGTGAATCACCCCTATCTACAAAAGATTAAACTAAAGAAATATCATAGTTCTAGGGATATTGCAGATATTGAATGATGAATCTCACTGTCTTCTCTGTCAATTTACTTATTTGACCTCTACCAAGATAAATGAATCTTGGAGAATATCAGTGGATTATCACAGACATAATTGGTAATAACTGTACCTCCAATTGCAACTGATTTTCCAGATGTGATCTTGTTACTGAAGATAATCAACACAACCTCTGGCAGCTATTGATCTGGTCGATGTTTTTTTTCCTTCCATACCTCTTAATAAAGACAACCGGAAGCAGTTTGCTGTCAGCTGCATTGCTCAGGCTATATTAACCACCCCCCGCCCAACACCCACTGCCATAACCTAATGATCCCAGGGACCAAGACAGCCTCTCCACTCCATAGGCTAGCTCACAGGCCTACTAGGCTGATGATATCATGCTAATTGGTCCTGGGTAGGAAATAGCTATTCTGTGTACTTTGAAAGAAAAAAAAACACAAGCAAATGGAGGAAAATGAACCTCACAAAATCCAGGGGCCAGCGATTTCAGTGAAATTTCTGATTCCAGCCACCAGGGCATTTGGAGGTTTATTTTATCCAAAGTGAAGAAGTTGCAGCATCTGGTCTTTCTTACCATTGAGGGAATGGCAGAGTGCCAGACTAAACCTCTGGATGCTGAAGGCAACTGTGCTTCATTTTGGAATGCTACTTCGATTTATTGAGTAAACTGAAAGGCTGCCAATTTTGAGTGGGATCCAGAAAATGAGAACATTTTGCAACAGATCCAGCCAGTGTTAGAAGTGTCTGTGGCAGATAAGAACCGTGTGGGACTTCAGCAGAGCCCCGTTGTAAGTCATAGCACAGACCCTTAGGATTTGAGTGCAAAATTGCTATGCTCTGCAGATAATTACTCTTCCTGTAAGAAAGCATCCATCTCACTCTTGGGCCTAATAAGAGACAGAATGTCTGACCATCGCCACCAAAGTTACCACGAGAGCTGAGCTGAGCATTGTGTAGTAAGTTTTGTCCTTGGAAGCTACAATTTGTCCTTGTTATTCATGTCCGGCTTTTCTCTCCACGGCCTTTCCTGCTGACCTGTGGTAACCTTAGCCACCACCAAATGCAAAGCCCTACTTCTTCACCAGAGTCACTTTGTGGTCCCTGCTGATGTCTTTCCTCTGATCCTCCAGCTACCCCCTCTTCACTCTTCTGGCTTCCACAATAATGTCAATGCTCAAATTCCTATGAATCCTTAATTCTCTGTCACTCATAATAGTTCTGCTTTACTCACTGCATCCAAACCAGTGTAACTCCCCACGGTACATGTGATTGCATTTACTTCAGTGACAGCTCTCTGTACCTATTCCTCAGTTTTACTGATTAGATTGAATCCTCCAGTTTTACTGATGAAGGAGCTGAGACCTGAACAGTCTGCCAAGGGTCTTTTCATGGGCCTCAGAATCAGAGCCCACAAATTTTACTCCAGTACTGCACTGCACTGCAGACTTTGGGTCTTGGAAGGAGTATAAGCTCTTTGCCAAGCTGCATCCAGAGCCCCCCTTTGCATATCTAGTCCAAGATACTTCTACAGGCTTTTGGTTAACCCAGCCAGTAGGATTGCAAGCATTTCCTCTCCCTTTCCCTGTCTTGGTTAAAATATTTTTTTAAGATTTATTGATTTATTTATGCATACAAAAGCTGGGGTGCAGGCCAGAGGTGTGGGGTGGGGGTAGGTTAAGAGGATTCACCAGAGACAGAGTGGGGAGAACAGGCAGATAGACTGAAACACACTGCTGAGGGGAGCAGCAGGAGAGACAGGAGAGGTCTGCTGTGCCATGTGGATCATCTCCCTGGCCGGGCATCAAACTCATGCAGCAGTGGCTGGGATAGCTTCATAGTGCTATGACCTAAATCCTTGCCAACAGAGAGGCCTCTGGGTTAATATTAAGTATTAAAATGTATTTCCAAGATACAGAAAATTCCAGGAAATAATACTGCAGACATTTTTGTAATCAACACCTAAAATCACTGTATTTGCTTCAGTGAAAATTTATTTTATATTTAAAAAAATATAAAAACAAAGTAACTTGGGACCTCCCTGGTGACGCAAGGAGTTAAATAGCAGTACTATGAAGCTGTCCAAGCCACTGTAGCATGAGTTCGATTCCCGGCCAGGGAGGGGACCCACATGGCGCAGCAGACCTCTCCTGTCTCTCCTGCTGCTCCCCTCAGCAGTGTGTTTCAATTGATCTGTCTGCTCCCCACTCTGTCTCTGGTGAATCCTCTCATCCCCTACACCTCTGGCTTGTACCTCAATTCTTGTGTGCATAAGTAAATAAATCTTTTTAAAAAATAGTCAAACAGAGATAGTGGTATATTCTTAGGGTGTGGTGGTGAAAATTCGCCCACTACAGCCCTGTACCAGCTGGGGTGGTGGTTCCTGATGTTGAGAAAAGGAAGCCAGGTGCAAAGAGCATGTGCGAGGATTTCTGACCCACTGTGGTGAGGGGATAGGTGAGGGGGGGAGGAGGGCGGGGTGGGGAGGAGGGGAGCAGGTTTCAGAGATGATCAAAATGAAATTTTGGTGTTCAGGAACCAGTGGTTCACATTAGGTGGTGGGAGGAAAGAAATGCAGGCGATTGGGGGGTGGGAGCTTCAGTTGTCATAAAAGTCAAGATAGAAGTTATTTCTGGTGGGGAGAGCTGTGACAAGAGCTCTGGGGTGCTTACAGGTGCTTGGACTTGACCTGAGTGGTAGTCGTACAAATATTAATTTTATAACGGTTTGTGTGGCTGCTAAGTTTTATGGACTTGTGTGTGTGAATGTGTGTGTGTTGCTTAATGGACTTTAAAACCTCAACAATCACAGCACAGTAAAAATGCAGAGAATGAGTTGCAGGATTCATCTATGGAGATACAAACTCTCAAATGCCATCCTGACTGTGATTGTCCCCATATAACTTCCATTTTCTGCCCAAGAAACAACACTTTCTTAGATCCCTTTACTTTCAAAAGAAGCAGGTTTTTGTTGTTTTTTTTTTAAAGATTTATTTATTTATGCATACAAGAGCTGGAGTACAGGCCAGAGTCATGGGAGGTGAGAGGATTCACCAGAGACAAAGTAGGGAGCAGAACAGGCAGACAGACTGAAACACACTGCTGAGGGGAGCAGTGGGCAAGGCAGGAGAGGTCTGCTCCACCATGTGGGTCCCCTCCCTGGCCAGGATCAAACCCATGCTGCAGTGGCTGCGGTTTGCTTCATAATGCGTTGCTTAACCCACTGAGTCACCAGGGAGGCCCCTGTGTTTTGGTTTTTATTTGAAAGGTTTATCTCTTGGGCCTCCCTGGTGGCGCAGTGGGTTGGGCGCTGCACTGTGAAGCATCTGCTGCACAGCAGCGCAAGTTCGATCCCCGGCCAGGGAAGGGACCCACATGGCACAGTAGACTTCTCCTGCCTCGCCCACTGCTCCCCTCAGCAGTGTGTTTCAGTGGATCTGCCTGTTCTGCTCCCCACTCTGTCTCTGGTGAATGTTCTCACCTCCCGCAACTCTGGCCCAGCTCTTATATGCGTAAATAAATAAATCTCTGAAAAAATATTTTTTTAAAAAAAAATAAAGATTTTATCACTTAACACCGTTATCAAAGGTGTAACCAGATGGAGAATAAAAATGGTTAGGCTGAGCACCACCTTCACGAGCCAAATGAGATGCCAAAGCACTCTCCCCACAGTGTGCCCTTCACGTTCCACCTCGCGGACAGAGCCCTGGGGGCCCGTGGGAACCACTGCAACAAAAAGTGCTAGGCCCGCCAATTCAGTGATGGCCAGGAACTTTACCGCAATTTGTTCTTTTCCTTCCACAGAAGAGGAAAGTGAGGCACAAAGAAATGGATCCATTTCCTGTTTAAGAGTGGAAACCTGAGGTGTGGGGCAGAGGCCCCCAACTCCAGAGCCTGTGCCCATAACCGCCAGCACGTCTGTTTCTGTCACCTCGGGCCATCCCTTCCAGCCATTGCCTAAATTGGGCATCAGCACATCATGGGTGAATCTTCATGTTCTCTTTCACTTCGTGGTCAAATAATCCCTTTTCTTCCCTTTCCAGACTATCTCCTGATTCTGTCCTTGACTTTCATTTCCTCAAGTTGACACTGGCCAGCTTACGTCCCCGTGTGGTTTATTACAAAACCGCTACCTTTTGCTCTGTCCCCAACTCCCAGTCCCTTGACAGTTCCTCATCATCTGCCTGTTAGGCCCAAGATCTTGAGCAGCCTTCATGGCCTGACTTTCCTTTTGTCTCCAATCCCTCGCTCCCACAGTCACCCCAGACTCGACAGCATCCCCCTGTAATGTGCTGATGCTCTGCCCGCAGTGCTATCTTTCCTTGGGGGCTGTCCCCCTCTCCCACCTCTCGTTCCACTGATCCTTCCACGCCCAGCGCAAATGCCAGCTCCTCTGGGACGTCATCCCTGATGCCCTTCTCTCTTGTCGTCTTTACCAGCATCTGCCCTGACTGCTATTGGCACAGCTCTCACCCCCGCTACATTTCTGGTCGAGTAAAGTTTAGAAATTTGCTAAATTCATGCCAAAAAACTTTTGTGGTCTTAATCTGTTCCCCACTAGGCTGTAAACTCTTGAGATCCGTGACTGTGTCTTATTTACCTTCTGATCCCCGAAGTCTGGCGTAGAGCCTGGCACACACTAGCTATTCGGTTTGTGTAAACGGGTCTGTATCGCCCACTTAAAGTTGTGGACTTACATGGCCCTGTGGCATTTTCTTGTCCTGCTGTTCTGGCCTGGTTCCTCCGAGAGCAAAATGGCTAAAGCAGAAGTCAGGTGGATGGAATCTTCCTGGCCAAGAGGAGACAACTGGTATTGGAACAGCACAGAGGACTATTCATTTGGGGTGCAAGTCTGGCTGTATGCCCCCCTGAAACAGACTTTTCCTGCCCCAGTCTGGGTCTCCAAAGACTCTGCCAAGGTGAATCAGGACAAGGAGAAGTGGAAAATTCCTCATTCAATTTCACTGAGAAACTTGAACCAGAAATCAATGTTTCAGGCCCAGCCTGTCTCGTTTCCCCAGACAGGACTCCCCGATTCTCCTGTCTGCCCCGAAGGCTCTCATGTGCTTTTCGCTGCTAGCGACCGCCACCCCCCCCCCCCCCCGCCCCATGCCTTCAGAACACAGAATCATTGAGAATCTGGCTTTTCTTCCAGGCAGGGCATAAGGACAACTTTTCAAGGAAAAGCACATGCATAATTGCTGGAGAAATGTACATGTCTAATTTCCTTTAAGCCTTAAAGCTTTCTTCCTTAAATACATCGTCTCACATGATCCTGTGACCTGAGACCTGGAAGTGGTTTTGTCCTGGCCTCATGCCGTGGCCTCCAGAGAGAGGGCTTCTGTCCCATTTGGACACCCACGTGAACACACACACCGCCGCCTTTGTCTTCCCAAATAGCCAGGCCAGATGGGGCCGCTGGAGTCTTTTATTTGTACGCCTTTTCCAGAGTGGAACAGGTTCCTGACGACTGCCCGCCTTGTAAATTAAAAGGCAAGGGAGAGAGCTCCGTTGAGAGCAATACGAGGCCTGCAAGCTCAGGCAGAGATGATGTGGAAGCCTTTGAGAAGCTCAGCGTCAGGGTTGGCGGGACAGTAAGCTGTCTTTCAAACCTCTCCATTAACAACAGATGTCACAGATGACCACAGAGGAAAGTCCTGTCCCCAGTGTTTCACGAGGACTGCCTGGGTAAGATTCCTTGGGGAACTGGTCACAAATGCCGCTCTGGCCTGTCTCACATTCAGACCTGGGGTTCCCCCAGGAACCTGGGACTTAACCTGCTCCTTTTGTGAATCTGATGCACCCTGAAGTCTGGAACTCCATGCTGGGTGCTCAGGCCTTTTTGCTTAAACACAACCTGAGCCCCAACCTTCTTATAGAGACGTCTTGCATCTGGCTCTGTCCCTTCAGCTGCTATCGGTCCATCCTGGGCACCCCGCGCCTCCAGCCCAGTTGTCTTCCCATACAGTGCTCTCAGCCTCCTCCTTTGCCAGCTCCGATCCAGGGCTGCTGGTATCCAAGCTGCTAGCCTTGGGGAGGGGGCCAGCAGGCTCTCTCTAGGAGTGTTCCAGCAGGTTCCCAGAGAGGATCTAACTCTGCCTCCTCCTCCACATGGATGTTCCTTCCTCTGTTTCCTCTTGTGTATTAACTGATGACATTATTCTCGAAAGCAAGAGCACCTGCTGTTTCCAGAAGCGGAAGCATGGTGTAGTCTCAAGAGGGATTTGTAAGATGATAAGGGCTTTTGAATTTTGGGACTCACTGAAGGCTTATAAAAAATTGAGGGATATTTTAAAAGAAGTCATCGTCTTACTAAATGCCTGGTTGTATACGGCCTGGAGCTTTCATGCAGTGAAACATTTGCCACTTCCAGCCATTAGCCATTGATTTAAGTGACTTCCTTGGAAGTTCCTTCATGTGTAAGTGATATTTACTTGCAAGCAGGCCTGCCTATATTTAAAGGAAGCAAAGAAGGAGGCCAGAAGCACATGGTTATGGACAGGCTGGACCACATTCCTATTTCAACTCTTGCAGGTGTCAAACCTGGAGAATGTGCCTGCTCCCACCTAGAGTGCCACGTTTCTCATCTGGAAATCTACTGTCAGGTTCTTCAAAGACGAGATGCGTAAAGTCGAAACTCACCTTGTCTGATACTGACACATGGTACATTCCTCTCCTGCTCCTTAACATCACAAAATATTGGAGACAATGTGCTATAAAATGTCTAGGCTCAGTTCCTAGTGTTCTCAGGCTCTTCCTGGTAGTGAGAGGGCCCTTCTTGAAAGAACTGTAAGTTGAGAAGAGCAGTTTCTGAGTCAATAGCATTGAAACAACGGTATCCCCAACAAGCACCTGGGGTGCAGAGGGACAGAGGGTCAGGGACCAAGAACTTTACCATCTAAACTGCTCCCCATTCTTTTTTTAAAAAAAGATTTATTTATTTATGCTTAAAGAGCTGAGGTACAGGCCAGAGTCCAGGGTGGTGAATGGGTTCACCAGAGACAGAGTAGAGAGCAGAACAGGCAGACTGACTGAAACACTGCTGAGGGGAGCAGCTAGCACAGCAGGAGAGGTCTGCTATGCCATGTGTATCCCCTCCCTGGCCAGTGGCAGGGATCGAACTCGTGCTGCAGTGGCTGCAGTTTGCTTCATAGTGCATTGCTTAACCCACTGCACCACCAGGGAGGCCCTGCTCCCCATTCTTATGATGCTGTGATATGAAATCCAACTTAGTGTCCAAGGCCCCTCATGCTCACAAGGAAGCCTATCTACAGACTCAGTTAATGTGACTCCTCTGAATCCATTTATTGCAGCATTATTTACAATAGCTAAGCTATAGAAACAACCCAAATGTCCCGAAACAGATGAGTGGGTCGAGAAGACATGGTATATGCACACAGTGGAATACAACTCAGCAATGAAAAAGATAAATTCATTGCATTTGCAGCAGTATGGATGGATTTGGAAGGGATTATGCTAAGCAAAATAAGTCAGATGGAAAAAGATAAATATTAGATAGTTTCACTTAAAGGTGGAATATAGGGAAACTGAACAAAGGGTCAGGAAAAAGATAAAACTTGCAGGCTGACCATAGATCTGAGGCATACAGCAGGGGAGGGGTCAGAACAGGGGAAGGAAGAGTACATGGCACAGAAGAGCTGGCTCATGGGTGCTCTGGGAAAACCACAGAGACTACACTGAGAAATCCAATATTGTAATGAAGTGAACAATGATGTAAAAAAAATAAATTTAATAGAAATCATGATTCCGCTAAGCCCTGTAATTCACAAACCATGCAGTTACCATGTTCAAAGATATTGTCATACCGTAATTTGGATTCTTGAACTTTTAGCAGGAGTGACAGACCAACCTTAATGATGGACAAGAGAATGCTAAGTGACACAGAGAGGGTCTATCTAGCAATGGAGAATCAAATTGACATGCTGAGGAAGTTAGAGATTAGAGGCTGTGTCGCCCTTGGAGTACAAAAAGGAGATTTTTCTGTTCCCTTGTGACCCAACATTACTCATTTCTTGTCCCTGGAGGTCAGTGACAGTCCCCTGTATCCTTTGAGTCATCCCGCTTTTCATTTTAAATTGTTTGAGAGGGTACCTAATCCTTGTGGCTGGCATGCCCTAAATAAGAAAAATAAACCAAAGATTCTTTTAGTGAAGGCGAATAAATCCTTAGAATTTCTTGGCTCAATTGAATCAACATCTTATAAACAATTTTCATGTGCTGGGGCATTCTGTGAAAAATTGAGACCCACTCCCTGTCCTCCAAGGGTCTTCACTGGTAATATGTAGTTACATACTTAGACACAGGTAGTGTAATATTAGCACCCAGAGGGAAGTGCAGCGGAAGCCTGAAGGTTGTCCTAGAGCTGGGACAGGGGAGCTTGGGAGGATGAGAACTTCCAAGGAGGAGTGGAATTTGATGGCAGAAAGGGGAAGGAGGACCTTTCAGCTCAAGCATACTCCTACCATGAGTCTCTGTATCTCTCTGCTCAAATCTTTCAGGAAAGACATGACTGGCTTACCCACCCTGTAGCCCAGTGTCATCAGTTCATCATTGGGCCAACATACTGAGGCGGAGTATTGGTACCTGACACAATCATGAATTCACAGTTCCCACACATTCGGTAAGAAAGGGGCTTGGGGGAAGGTTATGTTGCCTCCTATTAATTAGCCATTGGTTGAATCATCTTCCCTAAATGAATCTAAAACAATGTCTACAAAAAGCAGTGGAGAATACAAAGACTAAAATATGGAGCTACAATGTGGACCTACAAATCAAAGAGCTGACTGTTTCCCAGTGGTTTCACAGGAGATCCTTGGATGCTGGGAATGTGGGACTCTGGGACCTAGGGTAATTGAGGGCCACTTCGGGTTGACTCCCCTAGAAGCTTCTATTTGAAGTAATGCTTCCTTCTCAAGAGACACATGAATGGCGCAGACAGGCCCACCTAGATGGAGATTTCTGTTTTCTCTCTCAGTAGCCAGCAGAAGTGATGAGGGGGAAGGAACTGGGGGGAAAGGAGAACAGTCGAACTGGGGAGAAAAGAGAACGGTAGAGATGGCAGGTAAAAGATCCAAGAGCTCGCTAAATCATGTGAGGAACACTGAAAGAGGGAACTGAATGTCAGCTGAAGCAGGTTCAGGCCGATGCCTCAGGCTGATGCTGGGTCACTGTTTTTGCCTTCCTTCTGAATCATTCCCTTTGGCCATAAATTAAAATAATCCTCCATTGCTCTCCTTTCATCCTTCTCCAACTCCTATCCCAGTTGTCTATTCAACTGACGATGATTCCAGAAGTCACACTCCCTCTGGGAGAACTGCCCACAGAGCATGAGTATCAGTTAATTGACAGAGTTTCAGGGAGACCCAGAGTATGGAACTTTATAGGTACTTCCAGGATCTTCAGATTTACAAACCATTGCCTCTACTCTTATTTTTTTTTTAAGGATTTATTTATTTATGCACACAAGAGCTGAGGTAAAGGCCAGAGTTGTGGGAGGTGAGAGGATTCACCACAGACAGAGCGGGGAGCAGAACAGGCAGACTGACCGAAACACACTGCTGAGGGCAGCAGCGGGGAGGCAGGAGAGGTCTGCTGCGCCATGTGGGGCCCCTCCCTGGCCGGCAGCAGGGATCGAACTCATGCTGCAGTGGCTGCGGTCTGCTTCATAGTGCGTTGCTTAACCCACTGCGCCACCAGGGAGGCCCTCTACTCTTATTTTTATTGGCTTCAACATTGAAAGACTGCTGTCTTGTAGCCAAGGCGGGCAGCGGGACCATGTGCTGGCACACTAACCGCCCAACACCCCTCTCTCTCACTGTGTTGTCCTTCCTATCTTTCCCCATCTCCTGAGACTCTTGCCTGCACTTCAAGACTTGCTTTAAGTCTTTTCTCCTAGGAAGCCTTCCCTGGCTTCACAGCCAGACAAACCTCTTCCTCTTCTTCATGCTAAGGTCTCTGTTCTTATCATGAAGATAGCACTTCTCATACTTGCGTCTGCCTGTGTGCTCCCTGGTGGCAAGAATCATAACTCCTTCATTTTAGGGTGCCTAACACCCACTAGAGTAAGACTGGTTGAAGGAAAACCTAAGTTGTTTCTTTCCACTTTATGGGATATGGAACAGACTCAATTTCCCTACAGCCCAGCTGACTGGTCTCTAAAACAGAAACAGAGAGGACCTACTGATCTGCCTGTTCGGACAGTGAGACAAGTGACGGAAGCCTGAAGAACGGGCGAGCACAGGGAGAGGAGACAGCGCCTCTCGCGTTGCATTGCTCTCGGTGCCGGCCCAGTGGGCTGGCTCAACACGTCACCATCATGCCCATGCACGGTCTTGCTTCAGCGGTCTGATAACAACCTGCGTGTTGGCTTTGACCCTGTGAGCTGATGCCAGATGCAGCTGCCCTGCCAGTTTGGGCCCTACTCAGTCCTGCAGGCCGATAGCACCTGCACGTTCACATGGGATGCCCTAAGATCAAGGGAAGGGCAGAATTAGAGTCACTTTCGTAGGCTCCCTGTATGGTTTGTCTTAACACTCACCCGCAGGGCACTGGTGGGCAAAGCCATTTCCCTTGCCAAGCTCTGCCTTCGCGCGTGCTCGCTCTGATTCACTCACTGCTTCGGCACGGTCCCTCCTGGCAGAGCGCGGGATGCGAAGTGCGCTGATGGGGCTTTGCAATGCTCCTCAAAGATGTTCAGAGGAAGAAGCCGAGGCCAGACTCCAGGGAGAGGCTTCTGCAGAAGGTGACGTTGTTTATTATTTTTTTTACTTACAACGTTTGTTTTCTTTTCTAGGTGTAATCCCCATAGAATTTCTACCACCAATTCACCCGTGCACCATCACCATAGTCCCTTGTGTTCCTCCTGTCCCTGCCTTTAATCCCAATCCCTTCCTCTTCCCCAAAGATTGTTTCCGATTTATAGTTGTCTGTGCCTTTTGCAGAAACATGAATGGCACTTGAAGGGATTATGCTCAGTGAATAAGTCAGAAGGAAAAAGAAAAGTACTGTATGGTGTCACTCATAGGAGAAGTATAGGGGATCAAGGAAAAAATAACAACAAAACTAAAATAAACAGACAACTACAAATCAGAGACATTCTGTGCTGACTCTTCAAGAAAAGAGCGAAACACATGCCTGTGAGGAAGATGGGGAATGCTTTCCTTGCAGCAAGAACAACTTGAGCAAAACCTGGAGGTGAGAACTAGTGAGGTGCTCCGGAAGAATAAGTTGTGGGAGTGGTGGGACACCGAGGTGTAAGGGGTGTGTGGACAGAGAAAAATACAAAGCAGGAGGCAGGAGACAGGTGAGGGAAGACCTTAGGAGCCTTGGCTTAGGCCCTGTCCCCCTGGACACCTGAAATTCCAATGTTAAAAATTGCTAGAGGTATTACATTGAACCTTCCAGAAGATCCTACCTCCAGGCTCCCAGTTCAGTGCCCATTGGCTCCTATTCTATGCATAAGTGCCCTTCTGCACAGTTGCTCTGGCAACATACCCAGTCTGAGCACTGGGCTGTGAGAGCAGCCCAAGCCCCAGGCAGGTCTGGGAAGATACCTCCCAGCTCAGACGTTCTGTTGCTGCTGCTGACAGCGTCTGTGCCAGAGTGAAGACCCACCAGGAGGTCAGCAGCCCGCATTGCTTCAAGTCATCCAGACCCTGCCCTTCGTGGTTAATTTTCACTTTCTGCAAAGATGTGTTCGCTTAGGGGACGGGAGCTGAGGCCCGCCTGATGGGGAACACATGCCTCCCCCACAGCGTGTGCTTTGATTCTTCCCCAGGGCGAGACGGCAGACTTCTAGCTGTCCCTGTGCCAGTGCTGTCTCTGTGAGGCTTTGGGGCGTGGGTTTGCAAGGCGTGTGGGGAGCCCCCTGCCACATGAAAGGCGCTGGGTCCCGGCTGGCTGTCCCCTTCCCGGAGGGGCATGCCGGAGAGCTGCAGCCAGCCTCCCCGCCCCTGGCTAGGCAGCCGCACACTGGCTTCCAGCAAGGAGTCTGGGACTCCTACAAAGGAAATGGCAAGGTGGTGAGTCACCCAGAGACTCAGCTGCTGCCTGGGCTGCAGACCCACAACAGGACCTTTGTGCTGCGCCCAGGAGAACCAGGACCCACAGGAGGGAGGCAGACATTTCAGGGCGCTGAGTAATGCTCAGGAAAGGGGAGGAATCTCCGCTGGAAGCGGGACTCACTTCTGGATGTCCACTGCTCTGCAAAGCCGCACGTAGGAGGACCCAGATGCCATTTTGAGAGCGCCCCTTGTCCCCGTCTTGCACACTGCTTGTCCCCTCCAATTTCGCAGAGATCTGTCTCTTCCTTCAAGGTCCAGGGGCTTGAGGCCTAGGGCATGCACATTCTCTTTCCACCATAGTTTCTAACACAGCATTGAAAAGGTGCTAAAAGTCTATATGATAGATGAATGGATGTCCAGATGGACGGACAGACGGATGGATGAACGGATGGGTGAGTAGGTAAATGGAATAATTTACTCCACAATTATAGCATACAAAGAGCTAGTCCGGCGTCTTCATAAATGGAGAAGTGGAGGCCCAGAGAAGGCACTGACTCTAGCCAGCTCCACAGTGAGCAGGGAGCAGCTGCAGAATTTGGGTGCCATGCTGCTGGACCCACCTTGTTTTGCCATGCGGCTGCTGTTGAGTGGTTCAGGGAGCACCTGGAGGACATAACTGATGTGTCTTGAGAACCCGCAGTGGGGAGAAGACAAGCCCCAGTGTGGGGCGTGGAGAGACATCAGAGCAACAAGAGTCAGGTTTCCAGAACTTAAGGTGACCACAGGACAGGGGCTTGCCTCATACAGGAAAGACTCAACATTGTCAAGTACTTTGTGTTTGCCAGGCGCAGATACTTAACCCTTTACTAGCCAGATAAAGAAGGTGGCTGGGAGGCCAGTGTCCTCCAGAAGAGCCAGTTGCCAGCTCCGTCAGGGCATCAGAACAGTGGCTAATGGGTGGGACCACCAAGTGACAGAATGGGTTTCTCCCAGAAACTGTGTTGTCTGTGTCTCTAGGGGTACAGCAGGGCTAATTCACGCACACTTAGTGCCCCACGTTGTCCAGGGGCTGGGCTACAGGTAACCCCAGCTTTTCTCCTGCAAGAAGGGGAGCAGAGGTGTGTCGAGCCACTTAGTCAGGAAGTGGTGATCACCTTGGCCCTCGTTTCCAGACAGGTGGGGTGTCATAGCTGCACGTATGGTCCCTGGGGATGGGCACACCCAGGACAGCAGGCACAGACGCAGCCTTTCCCTCTGGCCTTTTCTTTACTGAGTCCGTTGCCTGTCATAGCCACCGCACTGCTTCTTACGTTTTTCAGCTCAAACCCAAACAGCAGACTAGCCAGAAGTTTCACCCCAACTGATACAGCCACACTCTGGAGACCATGCCCCGGGTCCCCTGGTGAGATGCAGACAGCCCCAAAGTCCTCAGCCTCCTCTTGGCACACCATACACAGGGAAGGTGCTGTTAATATGTGGCAGGAGCCATGTCTACCTCTGGCATTTCCCAATTTCTTAGCAGAAGCTGACTTTAATTCCAAGGATAAGGGCGCTGGACACCCACCTAAAATATCCAAATGAAGAATGAAAAGTCTAGGAGGTCAGTAATTTGCTCCAACTCACAAGGCTAAAAAGTGATGGTGCCAAGATCCAAACCCATGTACCCACCACCACCCCAACCCCACCCCAAGACTATCAACAGAGGCAGTAGCGCGATAATAAAGGCTCCAGATCACTGTGGGCTGCTACGTGCCAAGCATATGTGTTCAGCACGTCACATGTTCCTTTTCACATCATCCTCAAGCAACACAGCGGGCCGTACTTGCCTTCATTTTCAGTGAGGGTTGAAGTGCAGAGAGGTAAGGAGAGTCGTCCAGACCAGGGCTCCCCAAATGCAGGAGAGGGCTGGATTTTAAACTAATCTGTCTGCTTCTACCCTCAAGCTCCTGTAGATACCGCTCTCCACGGTGGGGCAACGCAGGATTCTGCAGTGACCCACCCCCACAGAGTTCCAAGGCTCTGGCCCAAGAGAAGCTGTCTGGGAGAAGCTGTGGGGGAGAGCCCTATCTTGGGGTTATCAAAGTCCAGAGTCTCGCCCTCAGCGTTGCCAGTTTAGGGCTTAGCTTTGTATCAGTTTCCCAGAGAGGAACAAGTTCAGGCAGTCTGACTTAGAATGACTCAGCCCCACGGGACAGAGCCAAACTCAATGAATTGATTCACCTGTGAAGGACAAGGGCCAGCAGGAGATCGCGGTTAAGGGCACCGGATGCCCAGTCAGATGCATCCGGGTTTGTGACTCTGTCTAGCCCGGAGACTTTGGACACGTTGTTCACCTGTGAATCCCAGCTTTGACCTCTGAAAATGGGGCAAATAATAGCCAACTAGAGTGGTGACAGGCTTAACCAGGGCATGTGTGTCCAATGCCCAGGACAGTGGTTGATGCTTACAGGAGCTGAGTAAACAGTGATACTTCTCATTTTCATTATTAATGTCTGAAAACTGGGCAGGTGTGGCCTCTCAACCAGATTAGTCTCCTCCCCGGTTGGCAGGTCACATTTTTATAAACAGATTCCAGCTCAGCAGGCTGCCAGGAAGGTCAGATAAAAGAGCAGGGCCTTAGCCCTCAGGCTCTGTCAGCAGCATAAGAGGAGGTCCTTGCTGCCCTTCCCTCCCACCCCTCAATGAATTCCCCTTTGAACACTCCATGCCAGTTTGGCCTCAGAGCTGTCTTCTGCTGGACACAGCTGCTCATCCCATCCAAGTCTCCTTTCCTAAGATTTCTCACTCAAAACTGTCCTAAGGCCCCTTACCATCACAGCCCCTGTAATAAACTCTGGGATCCCTTCTGTAGGGTCAGTAAAAAGTTATCAGGCTTTTCCACCCTCCCGCCATTGGTCTCGATGATGGACACCTGCAGTCCTGTACGCATGCCTAATGGCGGGCACCTCAAGTAGGGTGTGGGCATGCACAAGTGGGTGCGTCTGGACTGAGACATGCGCGCTATAAGGACAGAGTCATGAGGATGCCAGCAGAGAGAAGAGAGAAGCAGAGAAAGCAGAACTCAGAGAGAAGAGCTTCATCAGGGACTAGGAGGCCTGCAGCCTCCTGGATCCCCACCCCTGCCTCTCCACCCGCCTGCTATGTACCTGGTTGTCTCTAATGTAAAGATCAATAAAAGCCTGAAAAGCCATCGAGGGCTCCAGGACGCCTCTTTGACCCATCTGCCAGAATCATTGAGAACCTGCTCTGTGCCTTGCTGGCACAACACCCCCCAAAGTCCTGGTAAAATATACCTTTATTTGGGGGTCCTCTCCAGCTCCCCAGGCAGAGATAGGTCAATCACACATGGATGCAGAGAGCACATTCCACATACTGAAACAGAGTGGAGAACACAGAAGCTTGTCTCATTCTAGAACTTGAAGGTCTAGTGAGACACTAAATAAAGTCAAGGTATAAACCAAATCATCACAGTTGCTGGTAACTGCAAAGAAGGAGGTAGCAGCTCTGACATGAAAGAAAAAATTCTGGGGGTGATCAGGAAAGGTCTTTCTAGGAAGTGGCATTTACACTGAATCTAGAAGGAGGGCAAGAATGAAGCAGCTTTGTCAAGAGTTGGTTCCCTGCATAAGGAACAGTTTTCCCTTCCCAAGTAGGGCAAGAATTTGGTGTGTTTCTCATTGATCCAAAATCAGGCTGGAGCGGATGGAAGTGTGGAGGCGGCATGGCACTCCAAGACAGGCAGGGCCTCGCTCCTCTGTGCACCCAGCTGGATGTATGATCATGAGAACAAGGCTCATTAAAATTTATTGAGCATCTACTGTATGCCAGGCACTGGGTAGGCACGTTCCATAAATTCTACTTTAAACCTCGTTCTCTCTGTCTCCTACCCCCTACATGATATTCCTCCCCCATGCTGTTTGCTACACGGTCAGCACTTCTCTGTGGGTTCATTTCCCTGCCTCTGCACCCCACCCAACCACATTAGACTGTAAGCTACTGTGTAGGAGAAGTGGAAGTTACCAGGTTTTTTCAGCCCTCCCACCAGTAGCATCTATGATTGACAGCTCTGCAGGCCTGATGACGGCACCTGGAGCATGGTGTGGGTGTGCATAAATGGGCACCCTGAGTCGAGAGACTGAGCACATCAGAGCGCAGGAGAGGACCATGTGGCAGGTTGCAGAGAGAACAGTGGAGAGACTGAGAGCCCAGAGAGTGTAAAGATTCACCAAGATTCGACCTCTCAGCCTCCTGGCCTCCTGACCCCCTACCTGCCCTGCACCTGGTTCCCGCACTACAATAGGGTGTCTTAGGACTCAAGCACGTGGCACTAGAACAGAGCATTGCCCTGCTGGCAGAGTTTTCAGCATCACTGCTCTTTGCCTGCCCTCGAGCAGTTCTAACAGAGGGGATCGGCACAGACAGTGCTGCGTTTCAGTCAAGTCTGTGGACACGAGGCATCTGCTGTGATGCCTTAAGAAAACCTTAGTTGCACAGATAGCATGCTCAGAAGTTTTATTTAGCTCAGCCACTTCCAGGAAACTAGACAAGGGGGCAAATTTCATCCCATTGTCTGTTCATGTCTGTCTGCTACAAAGAGTGGGAGTCCCTGGCCTACCCTGGTGGAATGGTGTAGTCCAGACAGCCGTGTGCACCATGCTGCAGTGGGCAGGAATGAGTCCGTTCCGTTTACTAGATCATCAATGAGCACCTGTTATGTGCTAGGCTCTGCAGCAAATGTTCTACTGAACAGTAAGTTCTGTGTCCCTGCTTACGATGTAGCAGGACTAAGTAACGAGCTCTACGGAAATGCAAGCATCACAGAAGGCTTTGGATGGGTCAGAGACTTTGGACTCTGCAGGTAAGGAGTAGAAGTGGAGGGATGTGGTTTTCATGTTTGATATTTTTTAAGTAGGAAATTATGAATAATCCACTTTGAAAGGACCATTCTGAGAGAAAGTGAGGAAAACAACCAAAAGTGGACTTGGAATCATAAAGTGTGGCCAGAGGAAGGCATCTGTGATGATGGTTGGGGCTTGGAGCCGCTAACTTCATCCGTGTGATGAGCACACCCTGGGCTGGGAGAGGAAGGGTGCCAGGAAGGGAGTGGGGGTGCTGGGTGCCGGGAATGGTCAGTACCAGTGCTGTAGACTTGCAATGGCCAAGTTTACCCAAGACTCCTGAAAACAGGAACAACTATGTAGCGATGAATGGAAAACTACTGGCCTTGAGTTGGAACTGGGTTCCATTTCAGTCTCTGTCGTAGACTAGTTATGTGACTCAGAACAAGGCACTTCATTTTCTGAACCATTTCTTGAATTGAACAATGCAGATTACAGTGTCCCACTCTTGGATTGTAACTGGTAAAAAGATGCATGAAGCCAGCTTTCATGGAACCCAAGACTTTTCTCCCGATGGTCACTTGGAACTAATCTCTTCTTCCTCCTTGCATGTACCATTTGAGTTTATCATACGCATGACTTTGGGCACAAGGTGGGCTTTTACAAAGCAAATGAACAGACAGAACAAGACAAAAATAAACCCTTGGATTCTGACAGAACCAATTCTGACAGAGAGGGAAGGGGATTGAGAGCAAAAGCAGCAGGTCCAGTGGTGGATGGTTATTCGTTCTTTGGTGCCAGAAGCAGTGGTAACCTACCTTTGAAGAAGTGTGCGAGCCTGTAAAACACACGTGGTGTTGTAAATCAATGTTACTTCAATTAAAGAAATAACAATAGCAAAATTAAAAAAAATTAAATTTTTTTCAAAATATGGGTTTTCAGTTCTGTAGTTCCTAAAGGCAGCTCTAGATCTCAACTTCCAAGTCTCTGGGATTGTCAGATGAAGTGACTGGGTGTATTCCGAGCATTCAAGTGAAGCTGTTCTTCCAAAGAAATAGTAGTCAGAGCTATAAAAAATAGAGCCCTAAGAGCACAAGGAACTGAGGTGATGGTGCACTGGTGAAATGGTGGTGGGAAACCCATGGGACCAGAGTCGATGTCAAAAATATACAAATAATTTTAAAAAATAGTGCCATGTTGATACACATACCTGACGTGGATCCTGGCAAACTGTATGACGTATTCTGGTTTGACTTTCAAGCCCAGATGTTATTTATCGCTCAAAGGCAGATAGTAACAAAGAGACAATTATGTCACGCGTCCACTAAAGACAGCTGTCCACAGTCTTCCGCCTGCAGGTCTTCTCACTAGTCCCCATCTGAAACTTCCTTCACTGAAATTTAGCACCAACTATGGAGTGGTTTGTCTTGACACAGAGAGGAAGGAGAGCACTCCCCAGGGAAGGGCCTAGTGGAAGGGCTGGGAGGCCACTGGGCAACGTTTCCAGGCCTGTTTGAGAGGCACTTGCGGCCCTTTGAGAGCGCTCTGACCAGAGGCTGAGGAGACATAAGTGACCTTGAAACAGGTTAGTCCAGTAGTACCTCAGTGCGTGGAGACTTGGTCTCTAAAGGAGCACACCATGTGGTGTTCTCCACCTTCGGGGCGCCAGGGGCAGCCTGAGCTAGACTCGGAGTTTCTCCTCTGTCTTGAGTCACCAAATCAGAGTTTAGGATGCACTAGAATGCAAGATGAATCCCAGAGTGAAAGTACCGCCCCCTTGACAGAACAGATGCTTCTACCAGAGGACTCTGGGGTGTGCGCTTCTGTGTGACGTGGGGAAACTTTTCGGTTAAAATAGCTGGGTTCACAAGGCATGAGGACCTCGGGGATGAGGTTATGCCTCAGGAAGACTTAGAAAGAGAAGCTCCCAGGGACAGCTGTTTCCTGGGTCCGGGGGTGGGGGGTGCTGTCCTAGTCTCCCACCCCGAGCAGCTCCCCAAGGTCAACTGGTAGCTTATTTTGGGAAGCGAGCCCAAGAAATGAGAGTGAGAAGACGTGGAGAGTAAGACAGGGAACAGGGAGAGGAAATCTGAGTGTTAATCCTTGAGTGGGTCCCGTCCAGTGGGAAACCAGTGCTGGACACCCCCGGGGACCCCTAATGAGCTGTGAGGGGAATATTTACCCACCAGCAGCTCTCACTCATCACAGGTCACCCCATGAAATGTTAACCCACTCCCACCACTCCTCAGGTTCCCTTGAGTGTCTGGATGGCAAAATAGGTTCCCTGAGCCTCACATGGTAGTGACAGAACAGCCCCACAGACAGGGAGAGAAATGAGGTGCTGGGAGCAGTTGCAGCTGAAGGCCAAGACCTGGTTAGTGGAAAGTGGCTGGAAAGATGAGCCGCAAGCTCATGCATGGGTCATGCTGGAGAAGGCAGCACTTTTCAGCAAATGACCATGAACTTGGCCAGTCAACTTTGTACTCCAAGGTGGGGAGAGGGTACAGGTCTGATTTTATGTTTAATAATTTTATAAGATAGGGAAAATCGATTTTCTTAAAATGGAGGAGAAGAAAGAAGGAAGGATGGAGGGAATGAAGGAAGGAAGGAAGAAGAAGGGAGGAAGAGAGGGAGGAAGGGGTAGAATATTAGGCAGATACGAATTCACAATCTTCATTTTTTTTAAGCAAAACATGGAGTTTTCCTTTGTAATAATTATAAAGCAATAAAAAAAATCAAACACAATATACAATGAAGAAGTGTCTCTCCCATTCCAGCTTTTTTTTTTTTTAAAGATTATATTTATCTATGTATACAAGAGCTGGGGTACAGGGCAAAGTCTAGGGAAGTGAGAGGATTTACCAGAGACAGAGCAGGGACCAGAACAGGCAGATCTACTGAAATACACTGCTGAGGGGAACAGCGGGTGAGGTAGGAGAGGTCTGCTGCACCATGTGGGTTCCCTCCCTCCCTGACTGCGCTTTGCTTCATAGTGCGGTGCTCAACCCACTGTGCCACCAGGGAGGCCCCCATCCCAGCTCTTACCGCTCTCTCTCCAGAGGTATGTACTGTTGGGGTCTTTATGTATTCCTTCAGAAATACTTTATGCATAGGAACACATTTGTTTATTTCCTTTTGAAATCACAAATTTAAATATACACTCAATGTGAATCCTCTTTTTTTTTCTGCTTCAAAGATTGCTTCAAATGAATGTAGGGGGATCTGCTCATATTTTTAAATTCTCCATTACAAGGACTTACATGATGTACTGAATTAGCTACCTGTTGATGAACAGGCAGTGCTTTCCCCATTTCTTATTCTCATTGGTTACAGCGAGTTGTTGAACACTCTCCTGTGTCCTCTGTGCACAGTTGTAAGAATATTTAAGGGATACATTTCTAGGAGTGAAATCGTAAAAAAAAAAACCATGTGCAGTGAACCTTTGGGAGAGATTGCCAAGTTGCTCTTAAAGGATTCTCAAGGCTTTACACTCCCACCCCAGCCAGGAGCCACCTGCTGGGAGCCACACATCTCGCCCTTTAAGATCTTTATGAACATGGTAGGTAAAAATTGCATCTCACTGTGACGTTAATTTGCATTTATTTAATTATCAGATGGTTACAGGTCGTGACCACTTTCTGACATCACCTTTTTAAGGGCCAAAAAACAGACACACGCTGTGAACAATCTATGCCTGAATGAATCACGATGACTCTAAAAGTCACCACTGAAAGCTGGTGGGGTGGCCGCGGGGAGCAAAGATGGACAGTCCCTGCCTTCAGCATTACCACATCCAAACGACCTAGGAATCAGCTGCCTAGGTGTGGTGAGGCCTCAAAAGGCCTCAGCAGGGACACTCAGCTGACCTGAACACCTCAGGCCAACCAGGGGAGGAATTTACAAATGAAAAAGGCAAAGGGCATGGGGCCAAGAATGTTCTCAGTAGGAGGCAGGAGAACTGCAGGTGTGACCTGGCTCTGAGGTGACAGGCAGCATTAAATGAAATTCAAAAGGAGTCAAAATGGAAGGGGGCTGGGGGAGGGAAGAGAAGGGTGGGGTGATACTGGCCAGATCTCCAGGACTGAGTGGGACTCACCTCCAAGAGACCCAGAGCACGCAGGCCAGACCATAGGGCAGCTTATAAGCCGTGCTGAGGATTTTAGACTTATTTTAAGGGGGGTGGTGAACCGTTAGACTTTCCAACAGGGAACTAAGGTGGTTAGAGTTACGTTTTTCAAGGTTCATGCTGTAAAGTCTATTTAACGGGAAGGAGGCAGTTTGGTAAGACCAGGTGGGGGCAGGGTTACAAATGAGAAAGGGTTTGAACCCTGTAATGGCAAGGGCCATGAGAGCCTGGGGCAAATTCGAGAACAATGTAGGAAGTGGGATCAGCAGGATTTGCAGAAGTGACTGTGGTGGGGGCAGGGGGAGGGGAACCATAGAAGGTGCCCCTTGTCTCCCAAGCTGGAGCTGGTAGAAAAGGAGCAGCTAGCAGAGTGACCTGAAACTTCCCTATTACTCTGTGGAGGTGAGAGGCCCAAGGGGTCAACACTGGCTGGAGAGAAAGTCTGGGTGGATAAATGATGGGGTGACTTACCTTAAAATACTAACTGAAGTCACTGAAATAGGTAAGAACAACCAAGGATATAGACAGAAATCTGAATCCGGTTGTAAAGAAAATGACCTTTATTACAAACAAAATTTTAAAAGGCTTTACCAAAGCTCAAAATAACTCAGTTTAGAAATGACTTAGTATTTATTGAAATTATCCTTTGTGGATTTTTGTTCTGACAGGCACATATAATTCTGCCAAATTTGGGGTGGGGCTTGGGGGTGGGGTGTCTGTGTTTCCTGAAAAGTTCCTCTAGACACATTTCCAATCAGAACCTGCTTGTCAGTTAGATTTGTCCCTTCTGTTTACCCTAATCTCAGAGAACTTCCGAGGCCTAACGCCCCAGGACACAGCCAGCATGCTGTCCTAGCTGCCTAGGTCAGGGGACCATTTCCCAAGGTCATGGGCCCCGGCCTAGTCCCACCCAGGGCCCTCACTCAGACTCAGGCTCTTGGTGGCAACAGACTCTCCAAACGGAAAGGGGTCCTGGGGCCTGAGCAAGGCCCTGGGCCTCGTCTTCTACTGTGAAGCTGCAGCCTTTGTTGTGAGAGAGGACAGTGATACTGACCCCACTGACCTGTATAACCACCGGGTACAACAAGCCGGACAGCACCTGGGGGAAAAGACCTTGAGGTTGGCTCGCAGGTAGCCCAAACCTACTCTGTCCCCAGGGCGAAGTGGCTGTGGCCATACTGGCCTTTTTCTTGAGAAGTTTAAGCCCCGCTGTTCTCTGTGGAGGAAGCACCCAAGGCCCAACTAGCAGGTGTGTACTGCCCAGTACCGCTCGGGAGAGGCCTGCCCCTCGGAGATAGTACGGTCCTGTTTCCTGTTGAATAGAACAAGATAAGAGTCTTGAAAGCGGGTGCAGCACTTTAGCTGTTCACAGTGGTTCCAAACTCTCTGTCCCTCTCAGAGCAAGAAGCTTGTCCACAGCTAGTGAGTTGTAGGGATGGGACTTCTTTTTCCTCATCCATTCAATAATGACCCAGGGACCTACTCTTCTAGACCCAAGAAAGGAAAAAAAAAAAGTAAAACTCATAACCACCCTCAAGAGCACCCCATAAACACCCCCTCATCCTGGTGAGTTCAGGGGTCCATGTCAAGTTGTCCTTCATAAAGACACCAACATCCTTCCCTGGACCTCCTGCATGGACCCTCCCAGCCACCCCCACAGCAACACCAAGTGCTAGAGTAGCCCCTGCACGGATACCTTCTTCCCCCACTCAGGGACTGACACCCTGCAAAGGGGCCCTCTCCTGTACAGAAACGCTCCTCGCGTCACTTAGGTTCTGGGTCCTAGTGCCAGGACACCCCCCACCCCTTCTCACTTTACTAAGACCTGACATCCACACTGGGCCTCCTTCCAAAGGAAACCTTGCTGTCACATCTGGGCTCCAACACACAGCAGGCCACCCTCCCTTGGGGACAGCCTTCTCACTCCTTGTGTCCCGTGGTTGATTCTGGCCTCCTGCGCTGGGCCCCCACGGCCCCTCCCCACTCACATGCAGAGGCCTACCTTGCTCTACCTCACTTAAGGGCTGCTGAACACAAAAGCATCACATTGCCCTGCCCTCTGAGTGTGCCTCTCACCCTCACTGCGTCCTCACACAAATCCTTGTGATAGAACTTTCTGCAGTGTTCTGTATCTGTGCTGTCCAATAGGATAGCTGTATACGACCTGTGACTACTGAGCACTTGAAATGTGCTTAGTGTGGCTGATGAACAGCAATTTGTTTAAGTCTAATTAATTTAAGTTTACATAGTCACACATAGCTAATGGCTGCTGTACTGAGTGGGCAGCACAGGCCCAGGATGATGCATTGCCCTTCTGGACGCTTCCACCCCTCTTGGGCATTGAGATATAAGACATGCCTCTTCTTATATCGTGCTCTATTTTAGGGTCTCTGTGAGTGCCGCTTCTACCTTTTTTAAAAGCCAGCTCTCTGTGTTTAATTATAGCTTCTGACTTTCCACTGGGGCTGGGAGTTCAACAGGGGGGTTCAGTTTCAGAGACCTGTGACTAAAGGCTCCTTGCTGGCTGGACACCCCTAGCTCAGTGGGCCCCCTCTCCTGGAGTCCCTCAGCTTTGTGCTGTTAGTAGGCCCTTCCTTCAAGAAATCCACTGACTCCTCAGAAGACACGGAAGTTCTCTGCTTGGTCAAAGTCAAAATAAAATTGCTAACAGACCAGGGAAGCCAGAGGAGAAAGCATATTTTTCTGGAGCTCAGTCCTCAAGGGCAGTCATGCTGTCAGCTAGGATCTAGCGTACACACAAATCCTCAGGCCCACCAGGCTGCTAAATGAGAAATTTCAGGGGTGAAGCTCAGCAATCTGTGTTTCAGCAAGTCCTTCTTCCTCGGAAGCCCTCTGCCGTGGTGTGACTAGTGCAGTGGCAATGGGAGGGGACAGAACAGGGCCAGCTTCCCAGCTGAGCCCAGAGAACAGCCTCTGGCTAGAGAACAGGCTTCTGGGCCTGCAAGAAGCTCAACTTGGCTGGCCCAGGCCCAGTGCCCACCCTTAAGTCCATGAGTGTCCCAGTTGTAAAGGTCTGATTTGCAAATATGACATCACATTTTATTGGTTATATTATTTACAGAAAGTAGCAAAATGTTCTTTAAGGTCAACTAATACTATTTTGTATTGAGAGAGAGAGACTTTTTGTTAGGACTTGACTTTGTGTTTGAACTTAATTAAGGATGACCTTTTATGCTAATATTTAAAATTTTATAGAATTTCCTTAATGAACCCATCCAATCTCTTCGCTCCGACTCCTCTAAAGAACACATACGGCCACGCACGCAGACCTCTACTCAGAGCTGCATAGCTAAGACACGGCTTATTCATCACTTCTCTTCTCTTGGATATTTATTTTCTCTGCCAGTTTTATTTCCTCTTCAGTTCACCTACTTGACCTTCCTCCCCACTCCTCCCCACATACTTCCTAGCTTTGAACAAGGAAACCAAGGAACCAGTTTGTTAACATAGTAGAAAGTTAAGGATGAAGCTCTAAGCAAGAGATTTTCTCCCTTAAGTGTGGGGCTGTGAATAGACACACTGAAATTTCATGGTTTGGCGGAAAAAAGCACCAGTTTATGGTCAGACAAATTAAGGTTCAATCCCAGCTCCACTTCTTACTTACTAAGTCATTAAACTAAGTCTGTTTCCTCGTTTCCTTGGCTATAACATGGGCTAAATGAAATAAAGCGCTGCGAGGGTTAAATGAAGTCAGCATGTGTGAAGTAGCTGGCACTTAATAAACACTTACTGTTTGTTTCTGCCTTCCCTCCCTTCTTCCAGGACCAAGCGGACGGGGAGGGGTTGAGGTATGAAGACAGCTGAGGACCCAACACAGCTGCATATGGCTGGTGTAGTCTCGGGTCCATTTTTCACCTTCTCTGTTTCTCAGTTTTCTTTTTTTTTTCTTCTTTATAATTTTTTAAAATTTACATATATTTGACATCAATTGTAATCCCCATGTATTCCCCATCACTATATACCAGTGCACCCTCACCTCAGTCCCCCGTGCTCCCATCTGCCCTCAGCCCTCCCTTCCCCCCTCCCCACCAAGTGTCCCCAATTTGTCCTTGTCTTTTCATTTTTGGCTTTTGTGTCTTTATTGTTATTATTATTATTATTGTTCTTATTCCTTTCCTTGATCCTTATTTTGTTCCCTTATATTCCTCCTAGGGGAGGAACCATCTAGTATTTTTCTTTGGCCTTCTGACTTACTTCGCTGAGCATCATCCCTTCCAGTTCCATCCATGTTCCTACGAATGCGTCTAGTTTTTCATTTTTGATTGCTGAGTAGTATTCCATTGTGTATATGTACCACAGCTTCCCGAACACTGATTCAAAAGAATACCTGCACCCCTATGTTTATAGCAGCACTCTTTACAATAGGTAAGACCTGGAAACAACCTAAATGTTTCTCAGTTTTCTGACCTTAGAATGAAGATGGTAAAAACAATCTCAGAGGGTTATTAATCTCAGAGGTTATTAATGTTATGAGGATTACAAACTTTAATACATGCCAAAGTCATAGCTGGCATCGTTGATGCTGTTAATATTTTTCAGTTCCCAACTTACAACTCAGTGAGACTCCCAGAGATGTGACTGCTGACGAGATGCTCCCGGCTTTGGAACATTCATAGAACACATAGCTATGTCCTTGAAATAGAGACCCCATTCCCTCCAGAAACTAGCATTCCTTGACTCACATTTTCTATGTTCTGATGGGTTTTGAAGTGTCACTTGGTGTATATCACATGATGGTCATTTGCTACTCAGTATTTCATGAAATGATTCAGAGGAAATATTTTTTTAGGGACAGGGAATCAGATTGACCAATTGATTGATTCTCCCACTTTGTTTCATAAAAGATTTAGGGTGACCAAGCTGGAGATACCAGTTCTACACTAGTCTAGTATTTTCATTTCAGATTTTTAGCTAATAAACCAACTTTAGAAGAGTAGTTTTGTGGACATGGCTACTGTTATGGATGAAATCCTGTCTTTAGACTGGGGTATAGGATATTTGTATGTAACTATAGGGGGTTAGATAGACTCCTGTTTGGAGACTCTTGGGTTACTTTCTTACCCCTGAATTATCTAAGAAGGGATTCAAGAAGTGATTATTCACATTTATAAGATTTTGTTACTAGGAATGAGAAGAACCCAACGTTTCACCACAGATTTCTAGGTCCTCTAGTCTCATGTTTTATTACTTAATTCCATCCTACGTTTGCTTCTCTCATAAGCGGCGAAAGGAGAAATCCCCTAAATAGGTCATGCTCATTTCTTGCCTCTTTGTGAAGTGCAGACAGTCACAATTGCATATACGTCCACTCCTTCAAGATCCTTCGCAGAACAAACCCACCAGCCCAAAGCTGCTCCCTGGGGCATCTGTTCATCACTGTAAAGCATGATATTTGAGTTCTCACTGTCTGTATTCATGAACTATCTTGCTGTTATATCAAAACAGACTTTTCTGTCAGTGGTTCTTAATTCTGCCTGCACATTAAAAGAACCTGCAGCAAGGGCCTCCCTGGTGGGACAAGGGGTTGAGCGCAGCCAGTGCAATGCAAGTTCAATCCCTGGCCAGGGAGTTGACCCATATGACACAGCAGACCTCTCCTGCCTCATTTACTGCTCCTCTCAGCAGTGTATTTCAGTAGATCTGCCTGTTCTGCTCCCCACTCTATCTTTGCTGAATCCTCTCATCCCCTACATCTCTGGCCTGTATCTCAGTTATTGTATGCATAGACAGTTAGATAGATAATAGATAGATAGATAGATGATTGATAGATATCTTTTTTAAAAAGAGTAGAAATCAACAACAAAAAATATGCTTTAAATAAATAAATAAACAGATAGACAACCAAAAATAAAAGAACATGCAGGGCTCTTAATAAATGCAGGGACGAGGCTTCACCACCACACCAGCTGAACGAGATTCTCCAAGGTTGGTCAAGGTATCAGTATTTTTCGAAGCCCCCAGTGTGCTGCTAGAACTGAGATTCATTCCTCCAAATGGGTGAAGCTGTGTGACCTTCATGGCTCAGAACTAGAAGGAGGACCCACGTCACACGGTTCTGATCCTGAGCCCGTTTGTTTTCCACTTTACTGAGGTAAAACTGACCAATGATAAACTGCAAATATCACACATATTCAGAGATGCAGTTTGATGAGTAGTGACATACGTGTACACATGCAAATACTTCACTCAGACAGAGACTACAACCATCCATTATGGTCACGTGCTTCCCTAAACCCCTTCGCCCTCTCTGCATTCCTCTCGTGCTTAGACCCTCCCTTTCAACCCCTTCCTGGAGTCTGAGCAATTACTGATCTGCTTTCTGTCACCATAAATTAGTCTGCATGTTCTAGAACTTTATATAAATGGAATCATGAGAGATGTACTCATTTTGTCTGGCTTCTTTCAGTAAGTATAATTATCTTGAGATACACCCATGTTGTTTTGTGTTTCAGTGGTTCGTTCTGGTTATTTAAGTAGAGTATTCCATTATATAGCTACACCACAAATTTTTATCCTGCATCCTGTTGATGGACGTTTGAGTTGTTTCCAGTTGTTGGCTATTACAGAGAAGTCTGCTGTGAAATTCTTGCATAAGTGATTTGTCTGAGTATATACTTTCGTTTGTCCTAGGTAAAGACCTAGGATGGGAATGACCTTTTCGTATGAGCAATGTATTCTTAATTTTTAAAAATAAGCTGTCAAATTCTTTTCCATAGTAGTTGTTCCATTCTGTATTCCCACCACTTAGATTTAAAAATTCTAATTGCAGGCCTCCCTGGTGGCACAGTAGGTTAAGCAACGCACTATGAAGCAGACCGCAGCCACTGCAGCATAAGTTCAATCCCTGCCACCGGCAAGAGAGCTCACCCACATGGCGCAGCAGACCTCTCCTGCCTTGCCACTGCTGCCCTCAGCAGTGTATTTCAGTAGATCTGCCTGTTCTGGTCCCAGCTCTGTCCTTGGTGAATCCTCTCACTCCCTGCCTCTGGCCTATACCCCAGCTCTCTATTCATAAATTAAAAAAAAAAAAAAAAATCTTTAAAAAAATAAAAATAAAAATTCTAATTGCTCCATATCTCTATCAATCCTTGGATTGGACAATCTTTTTAATTTTAGCCATTCTTGTAGGAGACTAAGGGTGTTTCACTATGATTTTATTTCACATTTTCTTAACTAGTGTTGTTGAGTATTGTTTACATGTGCTTACTTACCAGTCATATGTCTTTATTGATAAAATGTCTGTTCCAATCTTATGCTGATTTTTTTAACTGGGTTGTTTGTCTTCTTTCACTGTAGGAATTCTTTATATTTTCTTTTTTTTTTTTTAAAGATTTATTTATTTATGCATACAAGCACTGGGGTACAGGCCAGAGGCGTGGGGGGTGAGAGGATTCACCACAGATAGTGGGGAGCAGAACAGGCAGATCAAC